>SJYC01141937.1:0-16619 GCA_006408675.1 Madoqua kirkii
TTATAACTTTTATGTTAATTTGATTGTAGGGAATTGATCCATTTTCCTTAGATGCTCTTGCAAAACATGGCATTTTAGCTCTTCGTAGAGCAAAAAGAAGAAACATGGAAAGGTAAGCTTGCTGATAAATATGTATCTTAAGTTTTTTTATAGATTAAATTGAAATTATCCGTATGTATTCCTTTTAGCTTTTATGTCAATGTTGTTGAATAAAAAGTAACATTCAGTTCAGTTCAGTCACTCAGTCATGTCTGACTCTTTTTGACCCTATGGACTGCAGCACGCCAAGCCTCCCTGTCCATCACCAACTCCTGGAGTTTACCCAACTCATGTCCATTGAATCGGTGATGCCATCCAACCATCGAATAGTAGCATACACATTTCAAATTTTGTTCATAGTTTCAGTAAGTAATGGAAGTGTTAAAAATCAAGATTGTTAATACATCTCAACTTTTTCTTGTGAGATCCTCAGAAGGTTTTCATTTTCTTAAAACAGATTTGAAAATAATACAATGACAATGACAATACAATATAATTCTGTGTTAGATTATCTCTTTCACATTTAACAAATTAGTCTGTATATTTTTCATAACCAAAGCTATGGTGTCATATATGTAATTTCAGACTCTCTCTTGCTTGTGGTGGAGTGGCTGTGAATTCTGTTGAAGACCTCAGTATAGATTGCTTGGGACATGCTGGTCTTGTATATGAGTATACATTAGTGAGTATTTCTGTGGGCAGTGGTTATAATGTGAACAGCAAACTTAAAAAAAAAAACCTAAACTTTTAAATTCGCATTTTATGTTATGAGAATCCAGAGGATAGATTTTACAGTTTATCTTTCTAAATGTTTGTTAATGGTTCAAATATAACTTAACTGCTTTAACACATATTTGGTTAATGCTATGTGATGTGCTCAGTTGCTTCAGTTGTGTCCGACTGTTTGTGACCCTGTGGACTTCAGCCTGCTGGGCTCCAATGTCCATGGGATTTTCCAGGAATACTGGAGTGGGTTGCCATGCCTTCCTCCAGGGGATCTTCCCAACCCAGGGATTGGACCCGTGCTTCCTGCAACTCTTGCATTGCAGGCAGATTCTTTACTGCTGAGCCATCAGGGAAGCCCACATTTAGTTATACTTGATAAGAAAAATTCATATAAAGTTTGGATTCTGATAGTATCAGCTAGGTCTTGATTTCATAATGGCTTTGCGTATTAAAGTTATATCTCCTTGTATTACCCTTTAGGGTGAGGAAAAGTACACTTTTATTGAGGACTGCATTAACCCTCGCTCTGTCACCTTGTTGGTTAAGGGACCAAATAAGCATACTCTCACACAAATCAAGGATGCCGTAAGGGATGGACTTCGTGCCATCAAAAATGCCATTGAAGATGGTAAGCTCTTTTTTGTGATAGATACGAACCTCACATTTTAAAAGTACTAATAATCTATTATGGGATGTATAGTATTTTAAAAGATATGAATGATTCGGTTCAGTTCAGTTCAGTTGCTCAGTCGAGTCTGACTCTTTGCGACCCCATAAACTGCAGCATGTCAGGCCTCCCTGTCCACCACCAACTCCCGGAGTTCACTCAAACTCACATCCATTGAGTCGGTAATGCCATCCAGCCATCTCATCCTCTGTCGTCCCCTTCTCCTCCTGCCCCCAATCCCTCCCCGCATCAGAGTCTTTTCCAGTGATTCAGCTCTTCGCATGAGGTGGCCAAAGTACTGGAATTTCAGCTTTAGCATCATTCCTTCCAAAGAACACCCAGGACCGATCTCCTTTAGAATGGACTGGTTTGATCTCCTTGCAGTCCAAGGGACTCTCAAGAGTCTTCTCCAACACCACAGTTCAAAAGCATCAATTCTTTGGCGCTCAGCTTTCTTCACAGTCCAACTCTCACATCCATACATGACTACTGGAAAAACCATAGCCTTGACTAGACAGACCTTAGTTGGCAAAGTAATGTCTCTGCTTTTGAATTCTTTTATTTCACTTCGGACTGTTTATAGTGAAGTTTTCTCCTTCGGGATAGTCTTTTCTATAGTTCATTTAATTAAAAATATTTTTTTGACTGTGCTGGGTCTTTGTCTAGTTGTATTGAGCAGGGGCTACTCTTCACTGAGTTGCACGGGGCTTCTCATTGTGTTGGCCTCTGCTGTTGTGGAACACAGGCTGTAGGCGTGCAGGTTCAGTAGTTGTGACACATGGGCCCTAGAGCTTGCAAGCTTCAGTAGTTGTGGCTCAGCAGTTGCGGCTCACAGGCTCTAGAGCACGGACTCAGTGGTGAATGGGTTTAGTTGCTTCAAAGCATGTGGAATCTTTCCTGGCCAGAGTTGGAATCCATGTCCCCTGCATTGGCAGATTCTTATCCACTGGACCACCAGGGACGTACTGAAATATTCTTAATAGTATGCTGCCTTTTTAATTAACTTCTATTTATTAAATGACAAAACTGATTTAATATTGTAGTATCATTTTTTATTTTTAGAAATTTATTTTTAAAACCATGAAAATGCTTTTACAGCTTAGGACCCATTCCATTTCCTCGGTGCAGTATAATTTTAAGAAAGATTAGGAAAGAATATTTATTGATAATTTATTACCAGCTTCCTTCTTAAAGGAGTTAGGGTTAGATAATTCAGTAACATCCTATGTAAGTGAGAATAGTAAACACAACATGAAAAAATGCTCAATATCATTATTCATTAGGGAAATGAAAATCAAGACCACCAAGAGATATTGTTTCATGGTGATTAGGATGGCAGTAATCAAAAACCTGGATAATAATGAACATTGATGAAAACGTGGAGGAATTGGAACCTTTATACGCTGGTGGTGGAAACTATTGGAAAACAGGCAGTTCCTCAAAGATTAAATGTAGAGTTACTCTGTGACCAGCACATCAGCTCTTAGGTGTGCATACAAGTAAGGTAAAAATGTATGTCACACCAAAAATACACATGAATGTTCATAGTAGCCAGCCAGTGGAAATGATCCAAATATCCATTAGCTGATGAATAGATAGATAAAATGTGGTATGTCTATACAATGGAGTATTACAAAGGAATAAATACTGATACATACTACAATATTGATAACCTTGAAAACATTCTATAATGTAAAAGAATCTAGGCACCAAAGTCTGTGACTCCAGAAAAAGCAAAGCCATAAAAAGTAGATTAGTAGTTGTGATTGTCAGGGACTGGGGGAAGCGGAAAGAGGGAATGATTGCTCGTGGGTACAGGGTATTTTTAGGAAAGTATTTGGGGATTAGAATGGTGATAGTTGCACAGTCATGTGAATATACTGGAAACTACTGGGAAGTGTACTTTTTGTTTGGCCCCATAGCACGGAATCTGGGATTCCCTAACCAGGGATCGGGCCCACGCCCCCTGTGGCGGAGGTGTAGAGTCTTAACCACTGCACCTGTGTAAAAGGCTGAATTTTATGGTGTGAATGTATCTCAAAAAATAGAGTAACTCTATAAACAATACATCAGAGTTGTCTGATAAGCAAAAACATAAATGTGAAATAATGGTAAAACAGAAGCTGAGATGGAAAATTAGAACCTAGGAAAATAGAATATGGATGTAGCAAACATAGTCACTGTAATATTTAATCTGCCAGAACATAGAGATACAATCAGCTATATAATTTTCATTATTGAAAAGAAGAAATCACGGCAGTTCCTAAATTGAAAAAATATGGGAGTTGGTATGAGCGCCTACTTCTTCTAGTCACTTTTGATGAAAGCTAGTAGTATTTTTTAAAGAAGATAAACATATGATTCTGCATGAAGGCTTTGGTAGTTCAACCTGGTTCTTAGGCTTTAGAATACAAAGAAAAATGGACTATTTTAAAAAATCACTTCAACCTGTTAGTTTTTTAAGAAATAATTTATCTAGGTAATTGACATATTATGAACTACACATGTTTAAAGTATACAGCCATGAAACAGTCCCCTCAGTCAAGATAATGAATATATTTATCACCCTGAAAAGTTACCTCATTGCCCCTTGTAATCCTTCCTTCCTCCTCTCCCTGTGTCACCCTGCCCGTAGGCAACTCCTGGGTACAACAGGAAGTCAGCTTTCTGTTGCTATAGATTAGTTTGCATTTTTTAGAATCTTGTATGAGTGGAATAATACACTATGTATTCTTTTTTTTTTGCTTGGCTTCTTTTACTCAACATAATTATTATAAATTAATGTTATTATATTGATCAGAGTTCATTTTATTGCTAGATAGTATTCCATTATATTAATATACTACAGTTTATTTCATCACATTCACCTATTGATGAACATTTGGTTGTTTATAGTTCTTGGCTATAGCAAATAAAGTTGTTATGAACATTTGTGTACAGTCTTTGTATGGACATAATGCTCAATGGAGTCGCACAGAGTCGGACACGACTGAAGCGACTTAGCAGCAGCAGCAGCAGCACGCTCGATGGACATGAGTTTGGGTGAACTCCAGGAGTTGGTGATGGACTGGGAGGCCTGGTGTGCTGCAGTTCATGGGGTCGCAAAGAGTCGGACACGACTGAGCGACTGAACTGAACTGAACTGATGCTTTCATTTGCCTTGGGTAAATGGCTAGGAAAGGAATGCTATGTTTAACTTTTTAGAAATTGCTCAACTGTTTGTCATGTACTGTTTTACATTCCTATTGGTTGTTCTGCATCCTTACCAATAGTACTGGGTATGGTCAGTTATGTTAACTTTGGCCATTCTAAAATTTAAAAAACCAAACTGCAATTTTAATTTGCATTTTCTTAATGATCATTGATGTTAAGCATCTTTTCATGTGCTTTACTTGCTATCCATATCTTTGGTGAAGTTTCTGTTCAGATCTTTTGCCCTTTTAAAAATTGGGTTGTTTGTTTTCTTATTGTTGAGCTTGAGAGTTCTTTGTATATTCTGGATACAAATACCTTTTCAGATATATGATCTGTAAATATTTTCTGCTACTCTGTAGTTCTGTTATTCTCTTAACAGTGTATTTCAAATAAGAATTCTTAGTTTTGATGAAGTATAATTTATCAGTTTTCCTTTCATGAATTATGCTTTTGGGTGATATCTAAAAAATCTTTTATCTACCCAAGGTTGCAAAATTTTTCTTTTAGAACTGTCAGTCTTCGGTTTGTGCAGTCTCTACCACCATCTATCACAGAACATCTTTCATCTTGCAAAACTGAAACTCTGTACCCGCAATAACTTTCCATTCTCTTCTCTCCCAACCCCCAGAGGCCACCATTCTACATTCTGTCTTTATGAATCTGACTGTTCTATGTACTTCATCTGAATGGAATCATACAGTTTTTGTCCTCTTGTCAATGGCTATTTCGCTGAGTATAATGTCTTCAGGGTTCATCCATGTTATATTAATGGCATATTTCAAAATTTCCTTCCTCTTAAGGATGAATAATATTCTATTGTAGATATATACCACGTTTTATTTATCCATTCTTTGTTTTTTTTCTTGGCCACAGCTTGTGACTTGAGGGATCTTAGTTCCCCAACAGGGACTGAACCCGTGCCGAAGTCTTAACCACTGGACTGCCAGGGAATTCCCTATCCCCTCATCTGCATTGGCCGGCAGACTCTTCACCACTGAGCCACCAGGGAAGCCCTAGAGTTTTCTTCATGGGAAGATTATAACCACAAATTTCTATCTCTTTTATAGATACAGGACTATTGAGGTTGTCTGTTTTTTCTTGAGTGAGCTTTAGTACTTTGTGTCCTTCAAGAAATTTGTCCACTTCATCCAAGTTAAGATCATACTGCCATGAACTGAATCTGATTTGCTGCCTATTTTTGGTAGATAAAGTTATATTGGAAAATAGATGCCCCCATTTGTTTATGTATTATCTGTGACTTTGTGCTATGCTAGCAGAATTGAATGGAGAAGGCAATGGCACCCCACTCCACTACTCTTGCCTGGAAAATCCCATGGACGGGGGAGCCTGGTAGGCTGCAGTCCATAGGGTTGCGAACAGTTGGACACAACTGAGTGACTTCACTTTCACTTTTCACTTTCATGCATTAGAGAAGGAAATGGCAACCCACTCCAGTGTTCTTGCCTGGAGAGTCCCAGGGATGGGCAAGCCTGGTCGGCTGCCGTCTTTGGTGTCACACAGAGCCTGACACGACTGAAGTGACTTAGCAGCAGCAGCAGCAGAATCGAATAGTTGCAGAAGAGATAGCATGGCCTACAGAGCCTAAAATATTCATTACCTGGCCTTTTGCAGAAAGTTTGCTAACCCCTGATCTTTGTTTTCAAATTTACTGGCATTAAGTTGTTTGTAATATTACTTTATTATCTCTTCAATATCTGTAGAATCTGTAGTGACAGATTTCCACACTGTTCTCATTTTTATTTCATGGATCATTTTTATTTAATTGATTTCCACTCTGATCTTTACTATTTGCCTTCTTCTGCTTACATTAGTTTTCATTTGTTCTTCATTGGTTTGAGACCTTTGTGCTTTTCTAATATGGGTGTTTAGTGATGTAAATTTCTCTTCAGTCACTGCTTTAGTAACTTCCCACACATATTGGTATGTTGTGTTTTTACAGGAGAATGGGATCTGGGAAGTTTTCAAAGCTACTGGTAATGTTCTGTTTCTAAAACTGGGTGGTAGGTACATGGGTACATTTATTTGTATATTTATTCTTTATATCTTATACATGTAAATACTCTTTTGTGTTTATTCAGTATTTAACAAGGAGCTTTTAGAAAGTGTGAATGAGAAGTAAGGCTGTAATTACCTTGTGGGTAGACAATTCTCTTGAGTAGTTATGTTGTACAATGAAGCAGAGAAAGGGGGTTGTAATTAAAGAATGTAGGATAAAAGAATTAAAGAATGTAGGATAAAAGGAGAGATTCTCTTTGTGTTTATTACTTTAAACATGGATGATTCCAAAGCAAGTTTACTAATTCAAAGAAGAATAAATAAACTTTATAAAACCATACCAGCAAGTGTAAGAGTTATATCCTCAATTGAAAATTGATGTGTTTAACCAGAGCTTTTGCCTTAGAATAATAACACGTAATTTTTTTCTCATCTGCTTATACAAGGAAGCAAATACTTCTTTGAGTTCTGAGAATTGCATACCAAAAACTATGGCCAGTTTATGTTGGCCTAGCGTTTTTTTCCAAATCAAATGCTATTATTAGTTGTCTGCAACAATAAGTGTTAAGTAACTACATTTTAAGTGTAGTTATAAAGGAGAAGGATGAAGGTATGTTTGCTTTTATAAACAATGAAATAAACTCTTTGTAGCCAGCTATTACCTGTTCAGTTCAGTCCAGTCACTCAGTCATGTCCGACCTTTTGCGGCCCCATGAACTGCAGCATGCCAGGCCTCTCTGTCCATCACCAACTCCTGGAGTTTATTCAGACTCAAATCCATTGAGTTGGTAATGCCATCTAACCATCTCATCCTTTGTCGTCCCCTTCTCCTACTGCCTTCAATCTTTCCCAGCATCAGGGTCTTTTATAGTGAGTCAGTTCTAATCAGGTGGTCAAAGTAGTGGAGCTTCAGCTTCAGCATCAGTCCTTGCAATGAATATTCAGGACTGACTTCCTTTAGGATTGACTAGTTGAATCTCCTTGCAGTCCCAGGGACTCTCAGGAGTCTTCTCCAACACCACCGTTCAAAAGCACAAAGTCTTTGGCACTCAGCTTTCTTTATAGTCCAACTCTCACATCCATACATGACCACTGGAAAAACCATAACTTTGACTAGACAGATGTTTGTTGGCAAAGTAATGTCTCTGCTTTTTAATATGCTGTCTTTGTTGGTCATGACTTTTCTTCCAAGGAGTAAGTGTCTTTTAATTTCATGGCTGCAGTCACCATCTGCGGTGATTTTGGAGCCCCTCAAAATAAAATCAGCCACTGTTTCCACTGTGTCCCCATCTATTTGCCATGAAGTGATGGGACCAGATGTCATGATCTCAGTTTTCTGAATGTTGAGCTTTAAGCCAACTTTTTCACTCTCCTCTTTCACTTTCGTCAAGAGACTCTTTAGTTCTTCATTACTTTCTGCCGTAAGAGTGGTGCCATCTGCCTGTCTGAGGTTACTGACATTTCTCCTGGCAATCTTGATTCGAGCTTGTGCTTCTTCCAGCCTGGCATTTCTCATGATGTACTCTGCATATAAGTTAAATAAGCAGGGTGACAATATACAACCTTGACGTGCTCCTTTCCCGATTTGGAACCAGTCTGTTGTTCCATGTCCAGTTCTAACTGTTGCTTCCTGGCCTGCATACAGATTTCTCAGGAGGCAGGTCAGGTGGTCTGGTATTCCCTTCTCTTGAAGAATTTTCCACAGTTTGTTGTGATCCACACAGTCAAAGGCTTTGGCATAGCACATCTGTACTGTGTTTAATTATTTAATGATGTGTAACTTTAGAATGTTTCATAAGACATCTGAGTAATCACCAAGCTGTGTGACTTATTTTTTTTTCCTCTCTGTATTTAAATACATTTTAGATGCAGACAAGATAATAGACTGTGAATATCTAGTTGCATTTTCCTCTGTTTTTTCTGTGTGGTATGTCTTGCCAATCATTTTTTCCCCCAATAGGTTGTGTTGTTCCGGGAGCAGGTGCCGTTGAAGTGGCAATAGCTGAAGCTCTAGTTACATACAAGCACACGATACAAGGAAGAGCTCGTCTTGGAGTCCAAGCTTTTGCTGATGCTTTACTCATTATCCCTAAGGTACAACTATCCTAATGGCCAAAGAATAATTGGTTGGACATAAGATGTCTAATGAAATTGCCCATATTAAGTATCATAGTAGAGTAGAAAGACAGATGTTTACTTGTATTTCCGCACATAGTTTTAGATGAAGCAGGGAACAGTATATATAGTATAGTAGAATACTATATATATATACTGTATACTATATATAACAGTATATATAGTATAACAGCTCTGAATACTTGTAGGAGTTTCATGAAATGGCTAAATTGCTACTTTGCTTCTGTCTCCAGAAGCAAACTCCAAAATTTGAGGTGAGATGAAGTCGCTCAATCGTGTCTGACTCTTTGCGACCCCGTGGACTGTAACCTACTAGGCTTCTCTGTCCATGGGATTCTCCAGGCAAGAATGCTGGAGTGGGTTGCCATTTCCTTCTCCAGGGGATCTTCCCGACCCAGGGATCGAACCTGAGTCTCCCGCATTGGAGGCAGATGCTTTAACCTCTGAGCCACCAGGGAAGCCCAAGTTAACTCTGAAAATTTCTTTCAAAAATACTTCATGATTTAACTAGATTTTGAGTAGATCTTTATTTTGTTGGTGGTATCCAAAGTATGAGCACTTTAAAATTATGGGAAGTGAGAACTTTTGGTTGTTTAACACTTCCAAATACAGTACTAGAAAAGGAGAGAAACCAGTTTGTTTTTTTTTTCTTTTTTCTGCATGTCAGCAGAAGGATGGAGAACTACCATTTTTTCCCCCTTTGCCTTAATCTGTTTGTGAACCACTTGGAAACACAGAAAACTATTTCAAATATTCTATTACCATGACTTAAAACATCTTACTAAAATACTAGCAAAATCTCTTTGATAACTGCTTTGAAATTGTTCATAATTTGTTGAATTTTTGTGAATTAGATATCCATAGTTTTCTTTCTCCGAAGAGGCAAAGTCAGTAGTAGTTGCTACACACTGGTAAATTTGAGTATACACTGAGTGGTATACTCACCTGCTGTTGGTTTAGGACCACTTGGGAATGAACTTGGCTTGCAGTGCAGGTATCTCCATCTCTGTTGCTGGAAGTCATGACTCCTCATGTGAACAAAGGGCACAGATATGTTACAAATAAGCAGATTTCCTTTAGCAAATGCTCAGGAAAAACCAGAAAGCGTGTGGCTAGAGGGACCAAGCAAACAACAATACCTTTCTACTTCTTCCCATTAAAAAAAAATCTTTTGCAAGGAGTTGTTATGGAGACAGACCCGTCAAGGGCCCTCGTCTAGTACTGGGAAATGAGCTGTCCGAGGAGACACATGCACTGACAAAGCAAAAGACTACATTGGGAAGGAGTGAGCAAGCAGAAAGCAGAGTATGGGAACCCGGGAGAGCTGCTCTTCCACTTGACTCAGTCTCGGCTTTCTTGTGCTGGGTTAGTTTCCAGGTTGTCTGCGGCCAGTCATCTTGCTTGTGCTCCTATTTGGTCCAGCCCAGGCCCTTTCTGGTGGGCGTGCACATCTCTCCGTCAAGATGGATTCTAGCCCAAGAGTTTCTGGGAGATTGTCAGGACATATTGTGGGCTGGTGTGGTCCCTCTTTTTGGCCTCTCCCAGAGTCTTCTGATTGGCCTTGGAGGCACCTTGTCAATTGCCTGTTCTCTGTCAGGACCTCCTGTTGTGAAACAACTTATGCAGGTGATTATTTTTATGCCTGTCTAGGGTGGGTGTTTTAGTCCTTAACATAGGGAAATTAATTTAGCAGGCTGGGGTTGGAGAAATTCCAGTGTCTTCAGAATTTAGTGTGATGTACATAGGGGAAATGTTGAAGTGAATATAATAATTACTAGGTACACAAAATAATTAAATTTACATTACGAATGAAATTCTTCAAAAAGTGATGATTACTACATTATGGGTATGTTTTCACAAGACTCGAAAGCAATGCCTTATTTTTTATCTGATATTCTAATATATATGAAGATATTCTATCCATATATTTATTATTTTTTTATTTGTACAGGTTCTTGCTCAGAATTCTGGTTATGACCTGCAGGAAACACTAGTAAAAGTTCAGGCTGAGCATTCAGATTCAAAACAACCTATTGGCATAGATCTGAACACAGGTAAGACAGTGAGGAAAACTTAGCTACTTCATAAAAAAGACATTATGCTACAGTGATCCAGAATTTATAGTAAGGGGGGTTGTGGAGATTTGGATTACTTTTGCATATAAAAAAATTATATTTATTTATTTATTTTTGGCTGTACTGGATCTTCATTGCTGCGAGTGCTTTTTTTCCCCCCTCTAGTTGTGAAGAGCGGGGGCTGCTCACTTTTGGCGGTGACTGGTCTTCTTATTGTAGTGGCTTCTTTTGTTGCAGAGCACAGGCCCTAGGGCTTTTAGTCTTCAGTAGCTGAAACACACGGGCTCAGGAGTTGTGGCTTCCAGGCTTGAGACCACAAACTCAATAGTTATGGCTCACAAGCTTAGCTGCTCTGAGGTGTGTGAGATCTTCCGGATGCCGGATTCAGGCTGAGCATTCAGATTCAAAACAACCTATTGGCATAGATCTGAACACAGGTAAGACAGTGAGGAAAACTTAGCTACTTCATAAAAAAGACATTATGCTACAGTGATCCAGAATTTATAGTAAGGGGGGTTGTGGAGATTTGGATTACTTTTGCATATAAAAAAATTATATTTATTTATTTATTTTTGGCTGTACTGGATCTTCATTGCTGCGAGTGCTTTTTTTCCCCCCTCTAGTTGTGAAGAGCGGGGGCTGCTCACTTTTGGCGGTGACTGGTCTTCTTATTGTAGTGGCTTCTTTTGTTGCAGAGCACAGGCCCTAGGGCTTTTAGTCTTCAGTAGCTGAAACACACGGGCTCAGGAGTTGTGGCTTCCAGGCTTGAGACCACAAACTCAATAGTTATGGCTCACAAGCTTAGCTGCTCTGAGGTGTGTGAGATCTTCCCGGATGCCGGGAACCCGTGTCTCCTGCATTGGCAGGCAGATTCTTTACCACTGAGCCACCAGGGAAGCCCTGACTTTTATATTCAAAGAACGGGTGCCTTTAGTTTACTTTTGAACTTCTTAAGAGCAGATATTCATTTATTTAAGCAGTAGTTATTGAGTGCTTGTTATTTGACCAGGGATTCACACAGAACAGAAATAGACAAAGTCCCTGCCCTTGTGAGCTTATGTTGCAGCAGGAAAAGATAGGCAGTAAATGATAACCTTAATAAGTAAGTACCTTTAACATTTTTAAAGGCAAGAAATTATATGACAAAAATAAAGGAACGGTATAAGGATGATTGTGAATGCTAGAACAGGAGCATGGGGAGGGTGTTTTAATTTAAAGAGAGTGATCAGAGTAGCCTCGGTGAGAATGCCTATTGAACAAAGTCAAAGAAAATTAGGAAATTAGCTACGTGGAAACTAGGGAAAGAATGTCCTAGGCAGAGGGAATAGCTGGTGGGAAAGCCAGTGTCTGGTGTTTTTTGAGGAGGAAATGGGAGATGAGAGAGGTGATAGAAGGTCAGATCACAAGAGGATGTGTGGACCAGTGTGTGGAGTTTGACTTTCTGTGGTGGAACAGGGAGCAATTTTGAGCAGAGGTGTGACATGGTCTGAATGTATTTAAAAGGATCACTCTTGCTATTCTGTGGTGAGAAGTCAACTGAACAGCTGAAAGGAATTGCCATTGGTGTTGGCTGCTTTGGAGAAGACTGTATAGAGCAGGTTGTGGCTAGAGGTCAGCGTTGAGTTCTGACAAGGCTGTTTGAGATATCTGTTGACTTTAAAATAGACAGCTGGATGCACAAGTTTGAAGCTCAGGAGGGTGGCCCAGATTGGAGATGCAAACTTGGGAGTCGTCAGAGCGTGTGTTTGTGTGTATTTAACATTAGCTCTTTTGTTTAATTTGGGTCTTGGTTGCACCACGTGAGATCTTTCATTGTGGCAGTCAGTCTTAGTTGCTCCCTGGCATGTGGGATCTTAGCTGTCTGACAGAGATCAGATCCCTGTCACCTGCAAGGCAGATTCCTATCCACTGGACCACCAGGGAAGTCCAAGAGTGTATGTTTTAAATCCAGTAGATGGGATGAGATCACCGAGGGAATGAGTATAGGGAGAGAAGAAAACAGTCTAGGACTGAGCCTTTGGGTACTCCAACATTAAGAGCTTAGGAGGAAGAGAAGAACCAGCAAAACAGACAGTAAAGGAGCCACTGGTGCAGAGGAGAAAACCCAGGCAAGTGTGGTATCCTGAAAGACAAGTGAAGAAAGAGCAGTGAGGAGGCTGTAGTCAGCTGTGCTACGTGCTGCTGATAGAGGAGCCCTGAGACTCGACCTTTGGATTCGACACCATGGAGGCCATTGCTGACCTCGACAATAGTACTTCTGGTGGTATATGAGATATTGTTAGAGTATAGTCAATATTAACAGAATATGTCAAGACTGTAGTATTGAAATTGTTTTTGCTTTGCAGGTGAGCCAATGGTAGCAGCAGATGCAGGAGTGTGGGATAACTATTGTGTGAAAAAACAACTTCTTCACTCTTGGTAAGTTTGTATTAATAAGAAGAGAAAGACTTTTAGGGACATAATTGTCAACATTAAGACTTTTCTATTATTTTTGTCATGCTACAGTGGAAAATGGTGAAAAGGCATGGTATCCAGTTATTAAAACTAGCTTGTGTCGTATTCCAGTCCCTTTTACATTTTAGTTCTAACTGTGTAAGTTATAGGAAATGTTAATATTACTATTTATTTGAGAGGGAAAGGAAGGAAGTTTACTGAAATAGTACCACATGCATAGTGGGAAAAAAATCAAATGATGTGCTAAAAATGAGTTCAGTTTTGCTGGAATATAAGATTAGGCTTGTATTTTATCAGCAAAGGAGATGGGATTATAATACAAGAGTCTTTATTTATAATGTCTTTGTCTTATCTCACACCAACATCATTGCAGAACAAAGTGCCTTTAGTAGCTGGAGATTTCTGGGGGGAAAGATAAGAGTGGGTTGGTGAGCTTACTCACCCTGTCATCTTTTCCCTCAGCACTGTGATTGCCACCAACATTCTCCTGGTTGACGAAATTATGCGAGCGGGTATGTCTTCTCTCAAAGGGTGACTGAGTTCAAAGTCAACTCTTCTGGAAGCTGAGACTTAGCACATCTTACATCCAACTCCCATTATGGAGCCTGAGCCATTCTTAATTTTTACACAATAAATGCAGTTTATATTTGTTGGTCTTATTCATCAAGGTATAAACAACATAAGAAATATTTTCACAGGAAAGAAATATTGACAAAAATAGTTTTCCCTTAGAAGTTCTAACTCCCTACCCTTTATTGTATGTATGATATTTTGATATAACAAGAAAAACATATTTGGTCTTTACCCCTGGTTCCTGGCACAAGATCTGCTAAAACCTTTGTAATTTCCTGAGTAATGGGGGTGATGGGAACATTTTTTATTATAATATTTAGTCTTGGTCCCTGGTTCCTAAGATCTTCTAAGACCCTTGAAATCTCTGGAATTCATAAGAGTGCTTTTTGTGTGCTAATGAAGTGAGTCTTGATAGGCCTCTAGATAGCTTCAGGCTGGGGGCTGGTTACCAGAGGAACCAACCAGGTGATCAGAGGGTTAGGACTTTAAGCCTCATTGCCCTGGGAGGGAAGGGAAAGGGGCTAGATTGAGTTACTAATCAATTATACCTTCATGATGAAGCTTCTATAGACTAATCCCTAAACTGTGGGGTTTGGAGAGCCTCATAAAGAGCTTTTGGAGAGGTTAGTGAAAATATCCATGTGCTGGAAGGGTGGTACACGCCAACTCCATGAAGACCAAGCTGCTGTACTCAGGACGCTTATGGACCATGCCATATATACTTCTGCATCTGGCTGTTTCTATTCTTTATAATATCCTTTGTAATAAACTGGTAAGTGTAAGTAAGTGTTTCCCTGAGTTTTGTGAGCTGCCATAGCAAATTATCAACCCTGAGATGGTGGGGATTATGGGAATAGAAGTTGGACAGAGGTGTGAGTAACATTGGACCCACTGCTTGTTGATTGGTGTCTGAGGTAGGAGGTGATACTGTGGAACTGAGCCCTTAACCTGTGGAGTCTCTGCCAAGTCTTGGTAGTTAGTGTCAGAATTGAATTGTAAGACATTCAATTGTGTCTGGAGAGCTAGAGAATTAGTTGGTGTGGGAAAACCCCCACACATTTGGTTTCAATTGTTGTGAGTAGAGGAAACAATTTTCCTTTAATATGCTATTGCAGTTTCCATAAAATATAATCTAGTCTGATTCTTGCAGCTTTTGGGCAACTTTTAATGAAGAAAATATGGAGCACAGGTTTTAGAGCACTCAAGTTAATTTCCAATTTGTCAGAGAGTCTCAGAGAAAAATGTTTTGTTCTCTCACAATTCCTCCAGTAACTTCCTACTGCCACTCTTCCCGCTAATAAACATGACATCACTTTGTGAGTACAGCTTTGCTTTACTGATCCCTGAAAGTTTATTCTAAGTATAATTTTATTAGATTTTACTTTGCTCTTTGGTGTGTATGACCGGCAACTTACAGCACTGTTCTATTTTTAGCTCTGGTAGCTCTCTGACTGGATGATTAGATAGAACAAGTTTCATCTGGAAAGGTTGGGATTGTTGGCACCAATGCTTGGAAATTTTTTGGCTTTGAATATAGCTATTCTATATCAGTATTATTGCAATATCTTTCTTATTCAAAATACTAGAATTAATATATCATAGTTTTTATTATTTTGGTTAATGTCTATCCATGGATTCAAGTTGATGAGATTAAAATATGGCAGGTGCATTAATGAAATGTTGGCCTATTAGTGTATGTAAGGCAAAGTTCATTTAACCATTTGATGCCTTACTTGAAAGCATGTAGTCCTATAGTCTGTTTTTCTCCCCCACTTAATGTGTTGTCAGTATCTTTCCAAGTTAATAGCTACACTTTTGAAATTTATGTGTTCATTCATCCATTCACTTTATTTTTAGCGGTTTCTGAGTATTCCAGTGTATGTCTGTACTATAATGTATTTATACTCAATGGGCCTTTTGATTATTTCTAAATTTACATCGGGGCTTCTCTGGTGGCTCAGTGGTAAAGAATCCTGCCTGCTGTGAAGGAGACAAAGGTTCTATCCCTGGGTCCTGTAAATTCCCTGGAGGAGGAAATGGCAACTCCCTCCAGCATTCTTGCCTGAGAAATCCCATGGATTGAGGGGCCTGGTGGTCTAGAGTCCATGGGTTGCAAAAGAGTTGGACATGACTTAGTGACTAAGCAACAGCAGCAATTTTACATCATTTAAACATCATAGCATTGAATTTTTATGTACATGTCTCCTTGGACACACATATGAGAGTGTTTGTAGAGATTATACCTAGAAGTGGAGCTGGGGTTTAGAGCTCTTCATCTTTATATTTACTAGGTGGCTTCATCTTTATATTTACTAGGTGGTTATACCCAGTTTATATTCTCCCCTGTTTAGTTCCATGTCCCTACAACCTTGCCAAGTCTTGGTATTTTTAAACTTCAAATTTTTGCCAGTCTGAAGAATATAAAATTATATCCCCTCATAACAGCAATTGCCTTGATTACTAGTGAAATTGAACATATTTTCATGAATATTTTGACCATTTTCAGTTCTATAATGTTATCTATTCATATTGTTGCCCATTTTATTTTTTTGGATTTGTTTTTCTGGAATTAGATTATCTATCTATCTGTGTTTCACAGTATTTTCTCTCAGATTGAAACTTTTTCACTTTTGAAAAGTATACAAAAGAATTTGGTACACATACTTTTATATACTGAAATTTATCATTTTTTCCTTTTAGTTTATATTTATTGTGCTTCTACAAAAAAATTCTTTACT
>SJYC01141939.1:0-72777 GCA_006408675.1 Madoqua kirkii
CTTGTTTCCCATGTGTTCTTATTCAATAATTTATTTCCATTTTGTCTTTTAAATCCCCTGAATTAGTCATAATAATAATAATTACTGTTTTATACAACAATAAAACAGTTTCTGTTTATATTTTCCATTTGTTTTTAATTTATTTCTTTATTTACCATTCTTCCTTGCAACTGTACCCTTCCAGCAGGGTTCACTTTCTTTCTTTCTGATGTATATCCTAGTCCTAGTGCGAATCTGCTAGTGATACTCTCAGTGTTTCTTCCCTCTAAAGGTCCTAATTGCCCTCAGCTACGGGATAGTAATTTGTTTATGTATTTGACTTCGTGGGTCTTAGTTGAGGCATGCAGGGCTTCTCTCTTAGCTGGCTGCAGGCTTCTCACTTCGGTGTCTTCTCTTGTTGCAGAGCCCAGGCTCTAGGCTCACAGGCTCAGTAGCTGCAGTGCAGGCTCAGTAGCTGCCACTCGAGGGCTTTAGCGCATGGGCTCAGTAGTTGTGGCGCATGGGCTTAGTTGCTCCAGGGTAGGTGGAATCTTCCCAGACCAGGGATCGAAACTGTGTCCCCTATATCGGCAGGTGGAGTCTTCTCCACTGCACCATGAGGGAAGTCCAGCTTCTACCTTTTGATTATTGTGAATAATACTTCTATAAACATGTGTATGTAAGTATCTGTGTCCTTATTTTCCTCTTTTTGATGTATACCTAGAAGTGAAAATTTTAGATATTGATAATCTGTGTTTAATTTTTTAAGGAACTACCATATATTTTCCTTTTTTCAAAATTATTAATTGAAGTAGAGTTGATTTTTTAAAAACAGTCTACGCAGTTTTAATTTTTCTATATCCTTCCCAACACTTACCATTTTTTGTTTGATTTTTAAAAATAATAACCATCCTAATGAGTATGAAGGCTTCCCAGATGGCACTAGTGGTAAAGACTCTGCCTGTGAATGCAGGAGGTAAAAGAGATGCAGGTTCGATCCCTGAGTTGAGAAGATCACCTAGAGGAGGAAAATGGCAACCCACTCATTTCTTGCTTGAAAAATTCCGTAGGCAAGAGGAGCCTGGAGGGCTGTAGTCCATGGGCTCGCAGAGTCAGACACGACCGAGCTACTGAGCACACAGGATGAGCATGAAGTGGTCTCATAATAAGCCATGTAGCTTTAAATAGGCTGCATTTTATATGGCATTTTTCTGTGTTAGTGAATTGGGGGTGAGGTGGAGGGTTGTCCACAGTGGCTAAATCTGCTATGTGTTACAACTGCCAGGCCTAGCTATTTTTAATGCAGATTGTTTAACTAATTTTCTCTTTTGGAGAGTAGCCAACTTTTGAGTACATAAAAAATTCATAACACTTCCATTAAAAATAAAAAAGACTTTATCCTAAGTTTGTTTCATAAATCTCTGACTTTCATTTAAAGAATCATGAGCCAAGGACTGTTATCCCCCTGCCTGCCATTCTCCCACTAACAGTTTGTTTCCTACCTATATATTTTTTTACTGTCCTTTCCATGACAGTACTGTTTCTTTGAGATCAACTTTATTGGTGCCATCACTATTGCTTTATGTTTTGATCCTGTCTGATAGTCATACATTACTGCCCTCCCACAATACCACTGTCATCCCAGGGTTTTGGCTCTTGAACATAATTCAGTTTAATATCACCAAGTATTAAGGCCTTGTAACAATCCATTCACTCTTCCTTTATAGCTGCCCATATAATTGTCAGTGAGAAATAGTGGAACAAGGGTATAATCATTAGGGACATCCCCAGTGATTCTGTAAATAGCTGTGCTTTCCTTATCCTGTTCTAGATTGAGGTCTTTAAGCTTATCAACCTGGAAACAAGTGTCTCATGAATTAGATGTAATCCTCAATCATACTTTACCTAGTCAGATGTTTAGCCACATAGGAAAGGGACCGAGATGGGAAACTGGAAGATCAGTGTTGTTGTGTTTAGAAAATCACTGATTTAGTGCTTTAGTGAAAAACAAACATATGCTCCTAAGCTATTTATACAGGTTGCCTTGCAACATGAACTTGATTGTGGATTCTTAACTATGCTGCTCTTTAGTTATTTCATGAATATTAGCCTTTCTTTAAAAAGGAGACTCTGGGACCTGAATTGGAGCCTTTACCGCGGGACATTTTGTTAGAGGACAGAGAGGGAAGGGAAGTACCAGGGTGCTGGTATTTTCCTAGAGCCCACAGATGGTCAGAATTGTTTTCTCATGACCTGACTTGCCACCTTCTCCATGCTCAGCAGAGTCCTTGACAGTACAGAGCTGAGCTGATGACAAATCACAATGAACAATGACCGCAGTCTCATTCCTTCTGGGACTTTCTCAGCATTTCTCAGTTGCTTAGTCCAAGAGTCAGCTGGCATAGCCCTGTGTCTACTCATTGCCTCGGCCAGGATGGAGCCAAGTGTCTTGTTGGACAAATAGCCTGTGGGCCTGAGTCTGGCTCCTCTCCATACCTTGGAGATAAATCTTGATGTGAGGTTGAGAAACAGGTTTGGGCCATATGCTTGCCTGGCAGGTGCTTCACAAAAGCTCAGGATAAATAAAGTCAGACTTTAAAAGCAGTGAGCTTCAGAGGATCTTTCCCATTGCTCCTTCTATCTCCCTGGAGCTGTGTACAAGAGCTGGTTTGCTGTGCTGTGTTTGTTAGTGACAGTGCTGTTAACGTCTGGGAGGCACTGTTTATTGTGTTGTTATTTTATCCACTGTGGAATGTTTCATATTCTTGGCACCTGGGCACTAATGGCTGGTATACCCCCATTCTTTGTGACAGCCAAAAATGCCCCTGCATTTCCAGAGGTTCTCTGGAGGATGGTCCCACTGAAGGAAGCTTGAACTATGATCGCTCACTTGTGTATCATTGCTTGCATGCTTTGTCTTCACTAAAGTTCAGCCTCAATTAGTGCTCTTTGGACCTCACTCCCAGTCCCAGTCAGAGGATGTGATAGGCTATCCTGTGGGGAGGACAGTGTTGGAAACCCCAGGTCATGGTGTTGTCTTTGTAAAGTGGGGTTGTGTTGGCAGTTAAGTATGCTGACTTGGGAGACAGAGTGCATGGGATCTCACTCCATCTCTGCTACCTATCTTCTTTGTGACCTGGGGCCAGTTACCTAACCTCAGTTTTTCCATCTTTAAAAGGAGGATAATATTGTTCCTATCCTACAGGACTGTTGCAGGGATAAGTTTGTGCAAATTGCTTCACAGACTGTTTGATTCATACTTTGTGCTTAACAACTGCTTAGCCATTATTATTATTTTTTATGACCATCAATGATATGCGTCAGAGAAGGGACTAGTGCAGGATAATCCTGCAAGCGTCTGGCTATCGCTAGTAGAACTCAGTAAGTGGTCAGTGTCGCTTTGTCTGTAGGACGAGGATCTCGCTGCCTGGAGGTGGGTTGGATGCCTGGCCACGTGCCAAAGGGGGTGCCAGATGAGTGTTTACTCTCCTCTTTCCCCTTGGGCACACCTAAATCTCTATCCCAGACTCTGACTGATGAAACTTGGGCAGCTCTGGGCAAGGGGGTAGGAGACTAATGTTGCTGAAAGACCATAGGCCTGTAAATCCATTTCCCCCTACAGTGCTGGGAAAGTATTTCTCCCCAGACACTGTACAACATGAACCGAGAGGCCTTTTTCTCTCAATCCAGATGGAATATTCCAGAGGCACGGGCTTGAACTTTCGACTTTCATGTGGTAAGCTAAAGGAAGTGAATTCATGGCGCCATGAACATTACGATACTCAATCCTCCTGACCTCCTGTGGCTAAAATTCCAACATTAGCATTGAATTCGTTTGTATTAAGCATTATCTGCTTTTTGGGTTTTTGTTATAAATACGAATGTGCAGACAAGAGTTAACACAGCGGCCTGATGCCTGTCCTTTGAAAGGCCTCCATAGTAGGTCCTTGGTTGGCATCTGGTACCTTGGATTTGAGGAGTATCCCACTGTCCTAACTAATGAGAGAGGCTCTCTGTGCCTTAACTGTCAGCAAGATGGCTTAACATTTGCCTTCCTCTGGGAATCTGGAGTTTGGGTACGTGTCAGGCACCAGGTGCCCATATGACCAGACTCTAATAAAAACCCTGGATACCAAGTCCCTGATGAGCTTTCCTGGTTGGCAGCATTTCACAGGTGGTGTCACAGTTTCCTGCTGGGAGAATTAAGAGTGTTCTGTCTGACTTCACTAAGAGGGTCCTTGAAAACTTGCACTTGGCTTCCTCTGGACTTAATCCCATTCGCCCTTTCCTTTGCTGATGTTGCTTTGTATCCTGTTTCAGTAATAAATTATATCTGTGAGTATGACTGTGCTGAGCCCTTTGAATTTTCCCAGTGAATCATTGAACCTGGGTGGGGGTGGTCTTGGGGATCTCCAACACAGCAATATTCCCAATATCTAAGAAAACTGCAGAAGAATATCTGAGCAAAAGTCCTTAATAAAATATAAGCAAGCCAAATCCAACATCACATACAAAAGATTATACACTATGACCAACTGGGGTTTATCCCAGGCATGAAAGTTTGTTTTGCTATCCTCAAATCAATGAATATAATACCCCATATTAGTAGGATAAGGACAAAACCCACAGTCGCTTCAATATGCACAGAAAAAGTCATTTACAAAATTCTTGATACAATTCAGTAAACTTAGAGTGGAAGGGAAGTTCCTTAAGCTGATAAAAGGCACCTGTTAAAAAAACCCACAGGAAGCAACCTAGTTAATGGTGAAAGCCTGAATGCTTTCCACCTAAGACCAGGAACAAAGCTGAGCAAGGACGCGCACTCCCACCGCATTGATTGATCATATCACTGAGGGTTAGCTAGTGCGTGTAGACAAGAAAAGGAAATAAAAGGCATCAGATTGCAAAGGAAGAAGTACAAGTATGTTACTCACAGACACCATTATCTGGCATCTAGAAACATCTAAGGAATTAATATACACAGGTTGTAACTTAGAGTAGAGCACATTGTCAAGTCCGCACAAGAATGAGTTTAGGGGACTTTTTCCCAGGAGTCCTGAAAAGGCCTGGCAACTTGGGTCTTGGAGGCAGACGAGATGTTACATGGGGGATAAGAAATCTGTCTGCTGTCCAGTATAGAGTTCATTGATCTACTAGAGTGTGTAAATGGGGAGGTAGACAGTCTGCTCTGATGCGCATCCTTAAGACCAGAGCAGGGGATGTAGGGGTTGCTGGCTGTTTAGAACTCTACTGTGGACTTCCTTGGTGGTCCAGTGGTTAAGAATTCGCCTGCCAACACAGGTGACGTGGGTTTGATCCCGGGTTCGGGAAGATTCCACATGCCACAGAGCAACAGCCTGTGTGCCACACCTGTCAAGCCCATGCTCTGCAACAAAAGAAGCCACTGCAGTGAGAAGCTCTTGCACGCAGCTGGAGAGTAGCCCCCACTCTCCACAGCTAGAGGAAAACCCGTGCAAAGCAAAGAAGAACCAACACAACCAAATAAGTAATTTTTCAAAACCTCTCTCCTGCATTGCTTGTGCCTTCTCATGAATTAGAGTGAACAGGCTCTTACCAAAGGGATGGGAGAATTGTGACTTTTGGAATCATGCAAATTCAAGTTCGAAAGCTGCTTCTTTCCCTTGCTTAGCTGTGGGATTTGGAGCAAAGTGCCAGCTTCAGTTTCCATATGGGATGATGGTAATGACTACTATATCTGTTAAGACATGCACTTGACTTCCAGCAACTGCGATAAGTAACTTTAGCCATGTAGAAGTTTATGTCTTGAAAACAGGGAGCTCAGGGCTTGATTAGTGGTTCCTTAGTATCCTCTAAGAAATGTCCACTGGTAGGTATTCATTAGTAGGACTTGTTCATTGGTAGGATTCTAAGGGTGTTCATTGGCAGGACTGATGTTGAAGCTGAAACTCCAATACTTTGGCCACCTGATGTGAAGAGCTGACTCATTTGAAAAGACCCTGATGCTGGGAAAGATTGAGGGCAGGAGGAGAAGGGGATGACAGAGGATGAGATGGTTGGATGGCATTACCGACTCAATGGACATGGGTTTGGGTGGACTCTGGGAGTTGGTGATGGACAGGGAGGCCTGGCGTGCTGCAATTCATTGGGTCATGACTGAACTGAACTGAACTGAGTATCCTCTGTAATCCAGGCCCCTATCTTTTTTGCTCCACCATTGTATGCATGTGATTTCCATTTTTAAAGTTACCTTTATGATCTGTGATGTCTGTCAGGACTTCAACCATCATAACCAGTTCGGAACAGGAAACAGAAGAAAAAGGAGAACGAATGCAAAGAGCCCACTTCATGAGTCTGTCGTTGTTCTGTGGAGCCTTTCCAGAAGTACCCCCAGTGATTTCCTCTGTAGTTTGTTAGCCACAGCTTAGTCTTATGGCCATACCTAGTTGGAATAAAACTTTGAAATAGCATGTTTAGTGAGGCACGTGGGCACTCTAGATAAGACCAGGGTTCTCATGATGAGAGGTAGGGAAGCATGAGTGACTCTGGGTAGGCAAAGTGGTCCCAGCCACATCTTCCCGTGCTGAGCTGATGGAGGGCTCAGTGATGTCACCCCTGAAAGTACCAAGCACAGAGACCAGCTCATGAGTGTTCTTTCCTTCCCTCCCCCTAGCTCTTGAGTGCTTTAACCAGGAGTAAGATGAATGTCCTTTATTCATAGAGAGGGGCTGAGCATGGGGTGTAGGAGACAGGGTCACTAACTAAGGGATCCTTCCAAAGGCATTGTCTTTCCCACGACTGAATGCTTGGTTCAGTGCCTGCCACTTTATAATGTTGGTAAATGCTTTTTGGATGAATGAAAGAGCGTGGGATTTGGAGTCAGGCAAACCTGTATTTGAATTTTGGCTTTAGCACTTCCTAGTTAAGGTTACTTAACCTCTTGAGTCTTAGTGTCCTTATCTATAAATTGGAGAGGATGATAGTACCTGCTTTATAGTCATTTTGGATCAAATAGGAAAGCACTTTGTTAAATTCCCAAGCACTGAATGGGTAGCCTCACCATTGACTTTTATGGGGAAGAAATAGTATGAGAGGCAAAATCTGGCCCCTGAGGTCTCTCCTCGCTCAGCCTACTTCTCTTCACTCCATCTTTGTTCTGTTTCTGCAGAGCTAATGAGTGTGGACTCTGAAGCCAGCTTGCCTGGGTTGAGTCTCGGCTCTCTCACTCGACAGGTTGACTCTCAGTGAACTGCCTTGTGCTTCAGTTTCCTCATCTATAAAATGGGAATCATAAAATAGCACCCAATTGGATTGTTTGGAAGGCGAAAGACTGAAGTTTTGAGAGTGCCTGGCACATGGTATTAGCTGCTGTTATTATTTAGCATTCTCTTTCAGCCTACTTTGTCTACTTTTTTAAAAAATGCTTTTTATTTTTTCCCTTCCCCATTGAAATTCACACCCCTGTCTCTCATGAATGATGAAGCACCTCTTCCTCAGTCCTTGCAGCCGTCCAGTCAGCTCCCCCTCACCATTCTGCTTCTCTTTGGTGATGCCCCAGTGGATGACAAATAGTTTGCCACCTCCTTGTCCCCGCAGAATCTTAAGCAGCTGCAGAGCATGAGCTTGGGAGTGGGAAGGCTTTGCTGTGGCCAGACTGGGAGGAAGACTCCTACCAAAGAGGGGTTCCTGTATCCCCTGCCCCCACGCACCGTCACAGTGACCTCAGAGGCCGTACATCACACAGCCCCATCTGCCTCTCCTGCCACCTCTCTCACCCTCCCCAGCCCCTCTACTTCCCAGCCACGCTGGCCTTCCTGCTCCTCCTGTCAAGCTTGTCTTAGGGACCTGGCTTTTTCTCAGCCTAGAACACTCCTCCCCCAGACCCTTGCCTAGCTGCTTCCTCACTTGATTTAATTACACTCCCCTTTTTGAAGAAGTACCCTGCCTTGGACCTCTCTGGTGGCTCGGTGGTCAAGAATCTGCCTGCCACTGCAGAAGACACCCTCTTCCCTGGTCTGGGAAGATCCCACATGCCGCAGAGCAACTAAGGCCGTGCAGCACAGCTATTGAGCCTGTGCTCTGGAGCCTGGAAGCTGCAACTACTGAGCCCACCTGCTGCAGCTACCAAAGCCTCCAGCCCTAGAGCCTCTGCTCTGAAACAAGAGAAGCCACAGCAGTAAGACGCCCTCACACTGCAACAGAGAGTAGCCCCTGCTTGCTGCAACTGGAGAAAAGCTCGAGTGCAGCCGGAAAAAATTTTTTTAATTGCTAAAAAAAAGAAGTACCTTGCCTCCTGCCATGCTCTGTATTGTCTGCTTAATTTTACTTCAGACTACTCATCCCCTCCTGAGATTTAAATAAAATGCTGATTTGTCCATTGTTCACCTCCTTGCACCAGAATGGAAGATGCTTTCTGTTCCCAGCTGAATCTTCAGTGCTTAGAACAGTCCTTGGCTCAGGGTAGGGGCTCCAGCAATCTTTGCTAATCTAGTAATGGCTAGTTAATTGTGACCTAGGCACACTTTATGTGGCTGTTTTCCCATTTGTTGAGCCCAAGAGGCATCTGAGATAGATTAGGGGGTGGTGAGTTATCGCCTGGTGGGGCTTCTGTAGCAAGGCTTGGGGTGCTATTTGGGGACTCTGTGTTGGCTGACCTCTCCCCAACTACTTTCTCCGCTTCTGGACCCAGATCATCTTTTCTCATAGTTAAAGATAGTTACAGTCAGTTTGCAAAGTAACTTCATATACCACGTCTCCTTCTTAATTTTCCACAATGATCATACTTAGGGAGGCAGAGTCCACCTTATCGTAAGGTTAACTTTTATATCAGAGTTGACTGTGGGTAAAACTGACTTTTGTGTGACACTTGGAGGAAGTGGGGCCTTGGCCTTGGTGACCAGGCTACCTCTTTTTTTAAATTTTTCCAGGCCACCTCTTGGCAGGAGAAATTTGGTAGGTATTCAAGACCTGGGAGTGGAATAGTTTGGATTTTATGATTCTTTCAAGCCTGTAGGTTTATGATTCTCCAATCTTATTTCCCCCATGAGAATATTAAGGCTCAGAGACATTAAAAGACTTGCTCAAGATGTAGATCCAGGGAAAGGGGGGCGTTCAGATGAGAGGGACATAAAATATCCTGAAGCAAGGTGTGCAGAGGCCTTCATGTCCTTCTGGATTTTACAGAGTTGCTTGCCTTTCCATGTGCCTTCCTTTCCTGTGTGCTGGTGTTGGGGCCAGAGAACCCGAGGGGCAAGACTTTCTCATGCTGGGCTTGAGAGAGCCCAGGGCTGGACGCTGCACGCTGGGCTGGCTGTGGAGAGACAGGACTAAGGGCAGGGCTCCCGTCTCCAACCTGGACAGCACTCCCTGGCTCAGAGTCTGCCCGGGCCAGCTCCGCTCCACCCCTCCCCAGCCTCTACATTTTGCGGTAGGCTATTAAGGGTCCCCATCTGCACATCTCTCATTAATTAAAAATGCTACAAACCATCTGTTGGAGAGGACGCCTCTGAGAGGGGCTGCCTGCCCGAGGCAGCATTCTCTCACACCTCTCAACTTTAATTGAAAACTTATTTTTAGAATCAAACCCAGGCCCATAAAAACCTTCTTGCTGCTGGTGGCAGTGATGATGGAGGGAGTGGGGCCATGGAGAGCCCTTAGGTGCCAGAGGCTCTGTCTGGAGTCAGGGACTCGTGTCGGGCAAAATTTGGGGCAGCCTTTCAGAAAGAATGAAGACAGAGGCTGTGGGACACAGGGGCAGAGAGGAGCAAAGATGAAAGCTAGAGGGAAACAAAGGCAGAAATGTAGCGGAAGCGCAGTTTAGAGGAATACCCCTTGAGCATGCCAACAGCCTGGAGGCCCAAGTTGTCTCCTAACTGCCCCGACTGGGTGTGGCCAGGTCCACTTCCCCAAGTCAGTCACATCCCCTGGCTGGGATATGGAGTTGGGATGGGTCCTTGATTCCTGCAATGGGTGGTTTAGAGATGGGCATACACTGGAGGAGCCAGTCCCCCTACTCGGGACCACCCACAGGGAGTGGGGCAGAGCCCCGTTCTTCATCCTTGCGCTGACTCCGCTTCCTTCTATCCTGCGTCCATTTCCCCCTTGTCCCTACCCTACGTGTCTCCCTGGGAATATTTTAAAAGCTTTGTGGTCACAGTCACTCATGAGATGGGGACGGGGTGTAGAGATTTCAGGCAAGACCTGGCCCCCTGGGAACTCTGCCCCCTGGCTGGAGTCCTTGGAAATGGGCAGGGCGGCTCTCTGGCAACTGAATAATCCTTCTCCCCCATCCCCATGCAAAAGGCCTTTGGGTTTACAAGAGGCATTCTTTTCAATTACTCCCCTTGCAAGACAGAACAGGAATTATCATCATCTGCAGTTCCCCCATATCCTAGAGAAGAAGACTTTAGAAATAGCAAGTGGCTTGTCCAAGGTCACGTAGCAGTTAACAGCCAGAGGTGGTTCCAGAAACCAAGCTCCTGGCGCCAATGCCTCTTCTGGTCCTCTCCCTCCTCCAGGTCTTGGAGCAGAGGGGATGCTGGAGCTGGGGCCAGTGTAGTCTGAACCTGAGGCCAAACTGGTCCAATCCATGGTGAGCACAGCTTGGCTTTGGGTTCCCTGAGGGTAACCATGCTAGCCCAAAGCAACTAACTGCTATCTGTGCCCTGAGTGCCGACTGCAGAGCCTCGTGTGATTCTAGTTATGTGTACTGGGAATGAATGGATGAGGAAAAGGAGGGAAGGAAGTTCGTCCTCTCCGGGAACAAAGCCTTTCTGACAGCTTCTGGGACTCAGAGCCGATCAAGCTGGGAAGAACCGTCAGTGAGCCTAGATGAGCTCAACTTGATCATTTTAAAGACAAGGCTCAGATACAAAGTGGCAGGCTTGAGGACACAGGTCCACTGCAGCAGAGCCAGCCCTGGAACCCGGGTCTCCTGATGCCCTCTCTTTCCCCTTGCCTTGGGCAGGGATCAAGGACAGGAGGATAAAGTGAGCCACTTAGAATGGGCTTCATGTCAAGTCATGCCAGCCACTCTCCACCTAATCTCCCCAAATCAATTTGCAAAACTTCCATTAATACTGTCAGGAATCTGCAAGCTGTTTCCAACCAGGGCACCACCGTAACTGCTGGCATAACAGCTACCTAGGGGAAGACAGACATTAACGGCATAATTAAAGATTAGTGTGGCCTTGGGCAGTTCAATAAAATTTACCTTTCTCTGTGGAAGAGCCTTCTTTTTAAATTCGTGACGGTGAACTTTGATGGTGGAAGAGCCTCGAAGCTGCTAAAGGGCTGGGTCAGGTGGCTTTGTATCCCTCCTATTTACACTGCTTGACCACAGGAGGGGGTTTCCCTGGGGAAGGGGACAGTGGAGCAGCAACTTGTTTTGCCAGGTGGAGGGAGGCTGATCCAAAGTCTTCATAATACTGTAGAGCCCGGCTTCTCTAACTGGGTGGGCAGCTACATCACCGGGACAGCCTGTGAATACAAGGTCTCATTCAAAAAGACTGAGGTGGAGCCTGAGACACTGAATTTTTAACACTCTCTCAGGTGATGCCCAGGCGGCTGGTTCTTGGAACACACAGTGAGAAACAGAGCTGTAGAGATAAGCCCAGAGCTGAGGACAAGAGCTGTGTCTCAGACACTAATGAACGTAGGATGAAGAGGCCAGCTACGAGGCTGTTTAATGGTATTTTCGAGCCAACCCTGAGACAGGTTTCTTTTTTCTTACACAGGAACTTGTGGCACAGGGATTAAGACAAATGGCTCTGAAATTTCAGCTGCCCCAGTTCAGAATCCTGGCTCCCACATTCTCTGCCCAGAGATGGAGATAATGATAGTACCTACTTTATAGCGCTGTCGTAGGGACTAAATGAGATCATTCATTTAAAGCATTAGCTCTGAGCATGTAGGAAGCACTGTATGTCAGTGTGAGATTTCTTTCAATCTTCAGAGACAGTTTGTATGCACAGAAAAAAATAACTAGAAGATATTTTGGTGTTTTTTTAAAATTTATTTTTAATTGGAGCATAATTGCTTTACAGTTTTCTGTCGGTTTCTGCTGTACTTTGGGTTTTAAAAGGATTATTTAATTTATTAAAGTTATACATTTCATAAAAATCTAATTCTTCCTTAAGTTTTGAGATTTAGCTTATAAATTTTCTTCCCCCCCCACAAGGGGCTTTAGGATGATGTTTGTTTCGTTTACCAACCTATTCAAACACTTCACATATGTAAAATGCTATTTGAGAAATTTAAGTAGTATGCTTTATTATCTGACTCATAAACCTTCCCAAGTAATTTTAAGTAATTCTTATAAATCTAAGAGAATATGAAATTATCTTAAATGTTCCAAGACTGTATATGAGTTTGATGATTTGTTTTCAATTTAAAATCACATATCTAACTCAATTTTTACAATTTAGATTCACATCAAAGGCTGGCTTGCTACTCAAATAAGCCAAATTCTCCAACATTACAAATACTGAAGATACTAATATGCACAGACTCTTCACTTCAGCATCTAAAAATATTCATCCTGTGGGGTTGAGTCTTTCAAACTTTTCTGTATTTAAGAATGAAAGATCTTTACACATTAAGGAGATAATTATGCTTTTGCAAGTAGTTTTGGGGGTCACCTTCTCAGATGGTTGAGGTTATATAATAGAGTTATTGGCCACAGTGCTGACTGGATTCTTATCAGTGGCATTGATGGACCCTACTAAGATCCAGTCTAAATGTTCTGTCAGGGATGTCACAAATTAAAAAAGAGGGTGGTTGGGCCTTCCCTGATAGTCCAGTGGCTAAGACTCGTCGCTCCCAATGCTGGTGGCCTGGGTTTGATCCCTGGTTAGGGAACTAGATCCCACGTGCCACAACAAAGATTGAAGTTCCTGTGTATCCCAACTAAGACCCAGCACAGCCAAACGAATACTTAAAAAAAAAAAAAAAAAACAGGGAAAGAGGTGGGCACGCGCTCCACGCCCCAGGCAGGCTTTGAATCCCTTCACTGTTCAGTTACTCAGTCCACTGCCGAAATGGGTAACCCCTTCCTGGGCTACCTCCACAAGCAATCAGACTTTGCATCTGTCGGCCTTTGAGATACTGAAATCTCCTCCTATCTGCAGGCTCCAGAAGCCCTTGACCTTGAGGTTCTGCAGTTCTGCTTTCATGGTTTCTGTTTCTTAGGGTCACACTTCCCTTGATGTTGAAATGGCATCCCTCGGGGTCCTGGTTTTCTCTCGTGGTCTCGTTTCACTTCATGGTGACAGCTGCCAGAACCATGCTCTGATGAATCAGTGTTAGTGCTGAATTATTATCATTGACACCAATCATCTTAAAAGTGAAGATGAAGGCCCCTCTGCAGAGCCCTGGGACGTTCAAGAGGAAGCTGCAGAGTGATCCTCGGGCTGCTTGGATCCTGATGACCTCTGCTCCTTTTCTGAACATTTATGGTGAAAAGGAATGAGTGACTCACGAGTCAGGTCAGAGACCTTGGGCAAGTAGCTTCACTTCTCTGGGACTCAGTTTCCTCCTCCACACAATGGGGGTTGTAGTATTTCCTTTGATGGTGTTGTCAGGGGAGCCAGTGAGATGGACAGATTATCACCCAGTACATTGTAAGTGCTACAGAAAGTCATATCCTTGTTACTTGTCCTTCAGTCCATTTTCAAAATAGCAACTGATTCAATGTAGTATATATATATATATAACACCACCCCTATGGCAAAAAGTGAAGAGAAGCTAAAAAGCCTCTCGATGAAAGTGAAAGAGGAGAGTGAAAAAGTTGGCTTAAAGCTCAACACTCAGAAAACGAAGATCATGGCATCCGGTCCCATCACTTTCTGGGAAATAGATGGGGAAACAGTGGAAACAATGTCAGACTTTATTTTTTGGGCTCCAAAATCACTGCAGATGGTGACTACAGCCATGAAATTAAAAGATGCTTACTCCTTGGAAGAAAAGTTATAACCAACCTAAATAGTATATTCAAAAGCAGAGACATTACTTTGCAGACTAAGGTCCATCTAGTCAAGGCTATGGTTTTTCCTGTGGTCATGTATGGATGTGAGAGTTGGACTGTGAAGAAGGCTGAGCACCAAAGAATTGATGCTTTTGAAGTGTGGTGTTGGAGAAGACTGTTGAGAGTCCCTTGGACTGCAAGGAGATCCAACCAGTCCATTCTGAAGGAGATCAGCCCTGGGTGTTCTTTGGAAGGAATGATGCTAAAGCTGAAACTCCAGTACTTTGGCCACCTCCTGAGAAGAGTTGACTCATTGGAAAAGACTCTGATGCTGGGAGGGATTGGGGGCAGGAGGAGAAGGGGACGACAGAGGATGAGATGGCTGGATGGCATCACGGACTCAATGGGCGTGAGTCTGAGTGAACTCCGGGAGATGGTGATGGACAGGGAGGCCTGGTGTGCTGCGATTCATGGGGTCTCAAAGAGTCAGACACGACTGAGCGACTGAACTGAACTGAGAGAGAGAGAAAGAGAGAGAGAGAGAGAAAGAGAGAGCGACTGAACTGAACTGAACTGAAAGAGAGAGAGAGAGAGAAAGAGAGAGAGGGAGGGAAGGAGGGAGAGAGAGAACAAGCTATAATTACAAGGCAACAGCAAGTCCAAGCCATCAGACAAGACATCTTTCTATAAAACACGAACCATACCCACTGCCACACTGACTGCCAGGACGAGACTGTCATCTTGGGGGCAGGGGCTCTCTCAGCCCAGACCTAGTGTGTGTGCATTGGCCTGGGGACGTAGCTGACCAGCTTTGGGGAGGCCATGGCTATTTGTCCACATCCCTCCTTAACTCTACCTGGACTCCATTCTATTCTTGCTGCCTCCCTGGCAGTATCCTTCTTCTGGGAAGCAAACTGGCATCTCTAGGGTTATAGCAACAGCACTGATCTTAGAGTTATATAAACCTGAGCTGGAATTTCAGTTCTGTTACTGACTGACTATGGAGACCCAGGTGAGCCATTCATGCTGTTTCTCTCCAGAATGGGTGTGATAGAATAATCCCTGCTTCATAGGGATGGCGTGAGGTTAAATGAGACGATGAGTGCAATAGCACTTTGCTAGCTGTTTTTACCATCGCAGTACTAGAATGCCATTAAGTTTAAAACATTTTATTAAATATCTTTAGTTATCTGCTGCATCGTGTCTCAGTTGCAAAATCTTATGCTGTGGTGCATGGACTCTGATTGTGGCATGGTGGCTCAGAAGTTGTGGGGTCTTAGTTCCTTGACTAAGGGATCACACCTGCATCCTCTTCCACTGGCAGCTGGATTGTTAACCACTGGACCCCCAGGGAAGTCCTGAGAATGCCATTATTCAAGTGACGTTTTCCCTTCCCAGGCCACCAGCCTGGTGAATTTCTAAGAGGCTGCACAAATGCCTCATTCACTGCAAAACCTCCCATAGCCAGAGTGAAGCCTTCCCATGTCCTTGCTCCCTCAAAGCCTAGAACTTTTCCCTATCAGAGTTCATGGGATTCTGTAATCTGTTGGGTTGCCTAATAGATTTGGGTGTTTGGGTGTTTCCATAACATGTTATGGGAAAAGCTGAACAAAGTGTTTAGCCAGCCGAGTCGTTGGTGGCTTATAGATCAGTGTCTTCCCTTACACGGTGAATCTTGGAACGTGTGTTCTCTTTCCTGTCTGTCCAACACACACCGGGGCCTGCCTCAGCGGGTTCCAGTGGAGTGGAAGAATGATGGCCACAGCAGAGCGAGCTGCATCCTGAACCCCTGAGATTTTCCTCTTGAGCCTTTTTCCCCTGCTCTGTCTTTCCCTGGATTCTACCTGCCACCTTCTCCCTCCCTCCTCATTATGTGCATAGGACCAGATGTGTAGCTCCTTTTTCCTGCCTGAAGAATTAAATGCTGTGATGAGAAATGTGTTTTCTTATTATTTTAGGAAGCCAAGCAGGGTGGGGGTGAGGGAGGAAGAAATTGAATTAGAGACAACAATTTATCTTGTGCAGAAGGGACTACGAAGATTCCGGGAAGCCGTACTCTTACAGTGCACCATCCCACCCCCCACCCCCCATGCTGACCCCTCCTTTATTGGGAAGGTAATTAGCAGGACAGCTGGCAGCCGTGTGTGTGTGTGTGTGTGTGTGTGTGTGTGTGTGTGTGTGTGTGTGTGTGTGTGTATGTGACGGAATGGGGCGCCATGGCCTGAAGTGGAATTCTGGCTCTGCTCAGGGACCTCTTGCCATGGTAGGAGCATGTGGAGGACTTCACCCTGCCCGCCAGCAGGCGTTTGCTTGGTCTTCTTCGGCACTGAGGCGCTACAGAGAGGTGCAGTAGGAAGGAGTGAGGGTGAGCTGGTCCTGCTGATGCTGTCAGTGCCGCTTTGAGACCGTTTCTTTCTGAAGACAGAAATGAGGACAGAAATGGGAGTCTCACATAGGCTGGATGGGCCCCATGACCTGGCCCATATCTCCTAAGCTCCAAACCCATTTCCCCCCCTTGGCCTTGCAGCAAGGCATATGGGATGTTAGCCCCCCAACCAGGGATCAAACTCACACCCCCCTGCAGTGAAAGCATGGAGTCCAACTCCTGGATGACCAAGGACATCTTCCAACCCCAGTTTTGTTCTTGTGCTCAGGGAGGTCCCGCCTCTGGGGCTGATTCACAGTGACAGATATATAGAGGAAGCAGATGCATGTGAGCCAAGATGCTACTCTGTGGTTTAAGCAGAGAAATACAGTGCAATGCCTACCTGGGCAAGGCTGGCGCAATAGAGACGCAGGCCCAAACGTGGGCTCTGTCAACTTATCTGCTGTGTGAATATCCCCAAGTGACAGCCTCAGTTTCCTTTTCCATAAAACAGGAAGAGTGAGTAAACCTTACAGAGCACCAAAGAATTGATACTTTTGAACTGTGGTGTTGGAGAAGGTTCTTGAGAGTGCCTTGGAGAGCAAGGAGTCAATCCTAAAGGAAATCAACTCTGAATGCTCATTGGAAGGGCTGATGCTGAAGCTAAAGCTTCAATACTTTGGCCACATAATGTCAAAGAGCTGACTCATTGGGAAAGACCCTGAGGCTGAGAAAGATTGAGGGCAAGCGGAGAAGGGATGACAGAGGATGAGATGGTAGGAGGGCATCTCTGACTCAATGGACATGAGTTTGAGCAAGCTCTGGGAGATGGTGAGGGGCGGGGAAGCCTGGCTTGCTGCAGTCCGTGGGGTTGCAAAGAGTCAGACACGATTTAGTGACTGAACAAGAGCAACAATAAACATACTGGATGGACTAGTATGAGGAATAATGAATGCTATTATTATGTTAAGTGCTTAGCTCTGTATGGCATTTAGAAAACACACAAGATGTTAGCTCTTAGGGGGACTTCCCTGGTGGTCTAGTGGCTAAGACTCTGCTCTCCTAATACAGGGGACCTGGGTTTGATCCCCGTTCAGGGAACTAGATCCCACATGCAGCAAATAAAGATCCTGTATGCTGCAATGAAGATCGAGGACCCTGTGTGCTGCAACTAAGATGTGGTGCACCAAATAAAAAAATAAATGTATAAACAGTGTTAGCTGTTACTGTCGTTACTAATTGGCCTCAATTAAGCAGGGCTTTCATCCATCACTGGGATTAGACTTTCCAAGAAAGGAGGAATGGTTCAGTTTGCTTAGCCAAAATGCTTTCTCCCAGGATGAGAGCAGGGTGGGCATTGTCAAGATTTGTTTCTGGGAAAGCCATTTTTCCTGTTTATATTGCTGACCAGGCTTCGGTAATTGTTTTAGTCACTAAGTCACGTCTGACTCTTGGCGACCCTATGAACTGTAGCCTGCCAGGCTCCTCTGTCCATGGGATTCTCCAGGCAAGAATACTGAAGGAGGTTGCCATTTCCTTCTCCAGGAGGTCTTCTTGATCCAGGGATTGAGCCTGCATCTCCTGCATTGACTGGCAGATTCCTTACCACTGAGGCACCTGGGAAGCTTAGAAGCTTAATACAAAGGGCATAATACAAAGACTGGGTTTCTACTTACTCAGCCACAGTTAGAATCTCACTTTGCCTTCCTGAGTTTCCTCCTTAAATTAGGAAGATAATGAATGATTCTCAAACCCCTTACTCCTACCAAGAAAGCCAATCTCTAGTTTGGGTTCCACTAGTGACCACATTAATTATAATAGTGACATGAACAGTAATATTTGCTGAGCACTCACTACACCCGGGGTGACTCTTTGAGGGGCCTTTTGTGCATATTTGACAACAATCTCTGAGGCAGTTTCCATTATATCCCCATTCTACAGATGAGGAAACTGAGGCCCAGAGAGGTTAAGTAATTTTGCCCATAGTTCCTCATTAGGTTAATTATTCCCACTGGTATGGATTTATTATACAATGATACCCTTGTACGTAAGTCATTCTGTACACATGGAATGAAATCTGTAGGGTGAATTTCTAGAAGTGGAGGTGCTGAATCAAATTTTGCCAAATTGTCTTCCATATACGTTGTGTCAGTTCACACTTGCAAAGTGTGAGACTTCCTATTCTCCAAAAGACTTAACAAATTTTAAAATGAAAAAAAAATTTCTAGCTTTATTGAAGTATAATTGACAGTTATAAAAAAAATGGCAGATGAAAACCCATGGACATCCTGCTCCAGGCTTTGTGTGTTTCCTTGTTAATGAGGTTGAGGATCTTATCATATGTCTGGGAGCTATTTTTGTCCTTTTCTGCGAATTGTCTTATCATATTCTTTACCCATTTTTAAAAACTAGGTCTTTGGCATTTTCTCATTCATTTCCAGTTCTTTAAGAAATTATCACTTTCCCCCCATCCAAGTAATAACCAGGCCGGACCCTGCTTAGCTTCCAAGATCAGATGAGATCGGGAGTGTTCGGGGTGGTATGGCCATAGACAGGTCTTTTCTGAAATAGGTTTTAAAGTGTATTATCCTTGATTTTATCATTTGTCCTAATTTTGTTTATAATTTTTTCATGTAAAAACAAGCCATTTTATGTAGTTGAATTCATTCATCTTTTCTTTTTTGGTTTCTGGGTTTTGTGTCCTACTTATAATGGTGTTTTGCCCACTTGAAGATTCTTTGTTTTAGCACATTTATGGTGTCATTGTTTATGTTTAAATCTGAGATCCATCTGGAATTTATTTTGGTGTGTGGCGTGAGGTAAAGATCTAAGTTAAAAAAAATCTCCCAGATGGCTAGTTCCTCAAATACAAAAAAACCCAGAAGTCCTTCATATTTGAACTCAAACCCAAATAAATCAGAGGCTGTGATTTGTTTCGATTCTCACAGATCATGGGATCCACAGTAATTCTGGGTCTTTTTTTAAATTATTGACTCGGCTGCCGCGGTCTTAGCTGTGGCTCCCGGGGGTCTTTGTGTTCTGCGGACCCTTTGGCTGTGGTGCTCACGCTCTCCAGGCGTGGCTCTCCAACTCTGCAGTGGCAGCGTATGAGCTTAGTTGCCGCATAGCCTGTGGGATCTTAGTTCCCCAACCAGAGATCGAACCTACACCCCCTCTATTAGAAGGTGGATTTTTGACCACTGACCACCAGGAAGTCCCAGTCCTGGGTCTTCCTGACCATCGAGAGGCTGTAGTAATGAAACATGTCCCCCAGGTGATCTCCCAGGACCCAGTGACGGCTCAGGCACTTGCTACAGGAATTGCCCTGGGGGCAGGCAAATGATGACCTGGATAAAACATCCCTAGAACCCAACATGGTTAACACCTACTGGGTGCTGAGGGTCAGGCAATGTTTTAGGTGCGTTATAGGTATTCACTCATTTAATCCCGGTCACACTGCTAGGAACTAGTATTATTATCCCCATGTTACAGACTTAAGTTTGAAGAGAAGTGACTTGCCTGGGGTTCCCCTGCAGAGGGGCATCCCTAACTAAGTCTCTGCTGCCTCTCTTCCTGTGTGAGCAGTGGTAACCCCCAAGAGACTGAGCCCAGGGTTTCCCAACCCAGTGCGATGGGTGAGCCACGGAGACCCTGGTTCTCCTGCGGGTGCACATTGGAACCTCCTGGGACCTGGGAAGAGTTAACACGTGAAAAAGAAATTTAGACTTATGATCTTTGGAAATGAATCTCTTCTTTGGAAAATAGAATTTTGTATTGGAAAACAAGCAAACCCCTTATTGTTTTTCATAATACTGATCACAGAAACGGTATGAGATTTTAATGTTACTTAAACAGGGCATACACTGAAAAAAGTATTTTAAGAAACGCTGGACCAAACCATTTTGCAGAAAAGAAAAATTAAGATTGTAAGAGGCACTCAAGGTCATGGGATGTGGTTGGGAAGAATGTCAGCTTTGAAGTCAGGGAGGTGAGAGGGTCAATGGCATATATGCAGTGAAATATTATTACTCATCCATAAAAAGAAATGAAATTGGGTCATTTGTAGAGATGTGGATGGACCTGGAGGCTCTCATAAGAAGTGAAGTAAGTTGGAAAGAGAAAAACAAATACTATTAACACATATTTGTAGAATCTAGAGAAATGGTATGCTGCTGCTGCTGCTGCTAAGTCACTTCAGTCGTGTCTGACTCTTTGCGACCCCATAGGTGGCAGCCCACCAGGCTCCGCCGTTCCTGGGATTCTCCAGGCAAGAATACTGGAGTGGGTTGCCATTTCCTTCTCCAATGCATGAAAGAGAAAAGTGAAAGTGAAGTTGCTCAGTTGTGTCCGACTCTCAGCAACCCCATGGACTGCAGCCCTCCAGGCTCCTCCATCCATGGGATTTTCCAGGCAAGAGTACTGGAGTGGGGTGCCATTGCCTTCTCCGAGAGAAATGGTATAGCTGATCTTATTTGCGAAGCAGAAGTAGAGACACAAATGTAGAGATCAAACATATGGATACCAAAAAGGAATGTGGGGTGGGATGAATTAGGAGACTGGAATTAACATGTACACACTATTGATAATATGTGTGAAACAGACAGCTAAAGAGACCTACCGTATAGCGCAGGGAACCCTACTCAGTGCTCTGCGGTAAGCTAAACGGGAAGGAAATCCAGAAAAGAAGGGCGGTGTGTATACATATAGCTGATTCATTTTGCTGTGCAGTAGAAACTAACAATATTGTAAAGCAACTATACGCCAATAAAAATTAATTTTAAAATGCCCTACTAACCGCATGGCTTTGGGCCAGTCCCATGGCCCCTCTTAGGAGAGCTCTCATCTGTAAAACGGGAAGAAAGTTCACTCAGCTCTCAGGGTGGAGGGAAGCGAGGAGTAATTGAGATTTTGTAATTCCAGTGGGTGGTCCACCTTTCCGTGCATGCATGCTGGGCTCTGTTATGTTGTTACTGTTTGTTGGAGGCAAAGCTTTAACAAACAAGCCCATCTCAGGCTCCTTGTCAGCTGCCCTGTGTGACCTTGGCTGAACAGGTGTGGTGGATCGAACCTTGGGGGCCCTGTCCTGTGGTTCTGTCCTCTGCCTTCTGCCCTAGTTCTATCTCTTCCCCTCTGCAGCCCGCTCACCCCTAGAGTGACAATGCAGGGTGAGCCCCCCTGCAGGGGTGGAGGGAGAGGGGGTGTTGTGCCTATGAGAAGCTGGTCAGTTGGGGTGGGGAGCCTGCCTTGGAACTGGTCAGGAGCTGCCGCTGCTGGTTGGAAGTACAGACTGCAGCAAATTTGTCATCTCTGGAGAGACATTGTGTTTGGCAATTTCAATGTTTTTCGCGCTTTGATGCTCCCGTCTGTTTAAGGGGAGGGGAGAAGGTGTGGAGAGAATCTAACTGGGCTTCGGTGAGAGGGGAATAGAGGCTGAGAAGCGAGCAGGAGAAACAACTGAGGGGCTCTGGTGGCCATGATGTTTTTTTAATGTTTGTTTTTGGGTCTTAGAGGCCAGAAGATCTCTGGAAGACCCAGCCAAAAGGTGGGGTCTTCAGTCTTTAGTGTGGCATGCGGATTCTTAGTTGCAGCATGTGGGATCTAGTTCCCTGACCAGGGATCGAACCTGGGCCCCCTGCATTAGGAGCTCGGTGTCTTAGCCACTGGACCACCAGGGCAGTCCCTAGCAGTAACGGTTTGAAAAGGCTCTTTGCTGGTCCTGGTGGCAGGGTGGGTGGGTCTGGGCTCTGGGGCTGGCATCTGTTGTGTGGGCCTTCCTCCCCTCGGGAGCAGCCTGGGCTCACCGCCGCCAGTCACCGTCCCTTGGTGGTTCTTGTCCACAGGTGGGGGCTTGGGCCGATGATGTAATAATATAATGCATCCGGCTGGACAGGCCTTCAGTCTACTGGTTAACATTCAATTGGTAGATAAGAATAGTTAACAAACAACAACAACCAAAAAACAGTTAACAAAGTGCTTTGATAATAGCACTTACTCTGTGCCCGGTCCTACTCTAAGGCCTTAGATCTATTAACTCATTAATTCTCACAGCAACTCTATGTTGTTGCTCCACCACTAAGTTGTGCCCGACTCTGTGACCCATGGGCTGTAGCCCGCCAGGCTTCTCTGTCCATGGGCTTTCCCAGGCAAGAATATTGGAGTGGGTTGTCATTTCCGTATCCACGGCGACTCTCAGAAGGGCACTGTTATTTTATTTTTTGAATTTCTGGCTGTGCTGGGTCTTCAGAACTGTGCCTGCTTCTCTCGTTGTGGTGAGCAGGCTGCACTCCCTAGCTGTGGTGGCTTCTCTTGTTGCCGAGCGTGGGCTCTAGGGAGTGGGGCTCAGTAGCCGTGACGTGTGGGCTCAGTAGTTGTGGCTCCCGGGCTCCAGAGCACAGGATCAGCAGTTGCAGTGCATGGACTTATTTGCCCCACGGCATGTGGGATCTTTCCAGATCAGGGATTGAACCCGTGTCTCCTGCATTGGCAGGCGGATTCTTATCCATTGAGCCACCAGGGAAGTCTCTGAGAAGAGTACTATTATTTCCTTCATTTTATAGATGGGAAACCTGAGACCCAGAGAGGTTAAGTGACTGGCCCAGGGTCACGCAGAAAATTGATGGCAGGAGCTCATCATGTCTCTTGACTCTTGTCTTGGATTTACTGCCGACTGTTCCCTGTGAGGTCAGTCCAGCCCAGACCCTCCAAGACCAGGTGTGGGGGCAGGTCACCAGTGTTCTAAATCAAGAATTGTTTGGGTCCACCTGGTTTACCCTGGGGCAAGGAGAGATTGTTTCCTGGAGCAGGAGAGATTTTTGGAGCAGTTAGAATGATCTGAGAGGTTTACCCAGGTTGGTGTGGTGGGCACCCCTGTGTAGGCAACAGCTGGGCAGCTGGAGTGGAATTATTAAGCAAAGGGGACTTGGGTAGCTTAGCAATCTGGGAGGTTTATCTGAGGAAGAAGGGGAAGAGACACTGGTGAACAGAGCATTAGCTCCTGGGTTCCTTTGTTCATTCATGCATGCATCCATGAATCCATCCATCCATTCATGAATCCATGAATCCATCCATCCATCCATCCATCCATGCATGCGTCCATCCATTCAACATTTCTGAAGTTTCTGCATAGCAGTCCCTGTGCTGGGGATATAACAATGAACAAGACGCAGTTCTGGCCTTGAAGTTGATTGTAGTCTTTGTAAGAGAAGCTTGTAATAAAGTCAATTATAGTGTTTTGTGATAAGGCTGTTGATAGGTGGAGGTATCAGGGGACCCGGGAGCTCAGAGGAGGGGCATCTAGCCCAGGCTAGGAGATAGAGGGATGGTTAGGAGAGAGTTGACTTCTGACCTGAGGTCTGATAAAAAGTAGGAGTTCCTCCAGTTGGCACACTAGAATCCCTAGACAAGGTTTGAAAAATGCTGATGCCCAGGCCCTGCTCAGACCTATGAAGTCAGAATCTCCCTGGTGATTCTAATGTGTAGCCAACAGTGAGATCTGGTGAATTATAGGAAAAAAGGAGGAGCTGATGGGGAAATGGGTAACAGGGTGAGCCTGGGGTGGCATGAAGGTGGGAGGAGGGAGGCATGTTCAGGGGGCTGTGAAGCAGTGGACAGAAGATGGATGCATGGAGGGTATGAGGTTGCAGATGGGGGGAGCAGGTGCCCACCCCACACCCAGGTCCTGGGCAGGGAGCCTCCATGCCGCCAGCCCACCTCATGCCCTGCCCTGAGGGGCCTGGCTGCCTGGATGAAGGGCAAACACTCAGCTAATACTTCTGTTTCCATCTCCACCTCTCCAAAGAGCCGGCAGCCATCCCACCTGCCATGTGCAGAGCCTACCTCTTGGAATGGTGCTGGATCACTAATATGGATCACTAATAAAGAGCCCCAGCCTCTCAGAGGCAGCTCAGGACTGCCGGGAGTGCAAGGAGGTCTCCTGGCTACTGCTGCTAAGTCACTTCAGTCGTGTCCGACTCTGTGCGACCCCACAGACGGCAGCCCACCAGGCTCCCCCTTCCCTGGGATTCTCCAAGCAAGAACACTGGAACGGGCTGCCATTTCCTTCTCCAATGTATGAAAGTGAAAAATGAAAGTGAAGTCGCTCAGTTGTGTCCGACTCTTCACGACCCCATGGACTGCAGCCTACCAGGCTCCTCCAGCCATGGGATTTTCCAGGCAAGAGTACTGGAGTGGGATGCCATTGCCTTCTCCTGGGGTGGATGGTTATTGCCTGTTAGAGACCCTGGGACTTGGGGAATTCCTTGGAGGAGCCCAGTGATGCACCATGGTGGCCCAGAGCGCAGGACTGGTGGGAAGTGGACACCACCATCCCTCGAGAGGAGAGGAGGGCACTTAGCCCTGAAATTCCAGGCCTTGAGGTCAGGCAGATCTGAGTTCCGACCCCAGGGCTGCTGCCCATGTGCTCTTTGACCAAAGGGGAAGGGACCTCGCTCCTTGAGGCGTCAGCTGCTCTGAGGGTGAAGTGAGGTTCCAAGTCCCAACCTCGAAGGGGTTTGTGGATAGAGACATAAGACTCGTGTGTGTGTGTGTGTGTGTGTGTGTGTGTGTGTGTGTGTGAACTGTTTGGCACACAGTATAAGCTCGACACAGTCTTCCTCTTCTTTTCCCTCTTACACTCTGGCTTTCCCCAAAACTCTGATCCCAGACATTAAATAGCCCTGGGTTTTCACAGCTATACCTTCTGAAGCGAGAGCTCAGGTGGCCCTGGGTCCTCTCCTTTGTCCTTTCTCAGGGTGGGGCTAGGGGCTTCGTCCTGGGCTCTGATCCTGACTATCCCAGGCTGGTGGCCCCTCCCCTCCACGTGGGACACCCGGATAGTCATCCCTTATCCAGAGCCTAGCACCTTGCCCGTTGTCCCTTCCTGCAGTTCTCCTGGCCCTGGGAGGTGGGCCTGGAGGGCAGGGGAGGCGTGGATTTGCAGGTGAGGGCAGCTTGTGCCGGGAGGAGAAGGGCGAGGGGAAGTTATGGAGGGCACTGCTGGGCAGAAGACTCTCAGCAGTGTGGGAAACATTCTGGAGAGAGGCTTGTTGCTCGGTGCCCAGCAGGGGCCGGGGGAGAGGTGAGGAGGATGGCCTCTTCTCTGTCCCTTTGACTGTTTGCTTCTGGGTGAATCCCTGTCCCCTCTCAAGTCCTGTCCTCTTGCTGTTCTCCCGCTTCCCTGTCTCTCTCCGTCTAGTGCCGTCAAAAGCAGAGGTGTGCAGGGATGGGACCAAGCCCCAGGCTGCTGGCTTGAAGTTTCTCTCTTTATCTCTTTTGTGAATATTCGCAGTGTGTGTTGTGTGTATATATGTTTGAGTGGGCGTGTTTGTGCACATGGGGTATATACGCATCTGTGTATGTGTGAAAGAAGACAGCTTACAGAGGGGTGGCCGTGGCAACTGCTTCCCTGTATTGTATGCTCATCGAGTACCAGGCACTTGCTACATCCTTGTCCCAAACTCCTCTCCGTTATCTCCCAGAATCCTCACAGCCATCCTGAGAAGCAAGCAATTATGTTCTCATTTAAAGATGAAAAACAGGCTCAGAGATCTTGAGGGGGTTTTCTCAACCAGGAAGTAGAAGAGCCAGGATTTGAACTCAGATCTGCAGTGCACTCTAGCACCGAGTGACATTCGGTAGAGACAGGGCGCCCCAGCTCAGTGAAGCCTTTCCTAGCCTCAGGAGAGAGGCAGGTACTAGGGCAAGGCCCTGGCCCAGGACTCAGGAGGTCCGAGGTCCTCTTCAAGTTTCGCTGATGACTCCTTGTCCTAACCTGTGAGCGGTCCTGTTGAGCTGATGCCATGGCTCTCTCCTTAGAAGTGGTTGGGTCTCCAGCCATGACCTGACTCCTTTAGGTCTGGGGGCTCAGAAGGATCCTCTTAGCCCAAGGACAGGCCAGCTCTGGAGGCTCCCCAGGAAAGAGCCCTGAACAGGGCCAGGCAGAAGCTCACCCCTCCTGTCCTCCTGATGGATCCTGGGCTCCGAGAGACGTAGAGCACAGCTGATATAAGGGTCTCAGGGCTGGAGCTTGGGGTGAGCGCAGCACTGTGTGTGGGCCAGAGATGCAGCTAGGGTGCTGACCTGTCCACACTGACTCTGGGGGAACCAGTGGTGACGTCACTGGTCCACAGGCTCATCTTGCTTCTGCCCTGATGAGGGCTCAGGGGTTCTGACCCGGGAATCCAGGGCCCTGAAACATGGTGCGTGCTGTGCTGTCATTTCAGTCATGTCCGAGTCTTTGTGACCGTAGCCCACCAGTCTCTGTCCATGGGAGTCTCTTCTGTCCATGGGAGTCTCCTCTGTCCATGGGATTCTCCAGGCAGGAATACTAGAGTGGGTTGCCGTGCCCTTCTCCAGGGGATCTTCCTGACCCAGGGATGGAACCCCTGTCTCTCATGTCTCCTGCATTGGCAGGCAGGTTCTTAACCACTAGTTGCCACCTGTGTGCTGGATGGGACTATTCAGATGAGGGAAACTTGAAATTGGAGGCACCATTGGGAAACCCCTCAGCTGGCTTCAGCGTGTCAACCCAAAGTGTCAGGGTTCCCTGCTCTGCTAGAAGATAGGATGATGGCATCTGGTTACAATTATCCTGATTCAGCACAGACCTGCTGTGTGCCAGGGGCTCTTACATGTGCTGCCTTACTGAAATGGAATTGCAGCCTTGTGGTGGGCACTGGGTAAGAGGGTAAGTGATTTTGTAAAATATCTATTTATTTGGCTGCACAGGTGTTATTTATGGCATGCAGGATCTTTAGGTGCAGCATGTGACCTCTTAGCTATGGCATGTGGGATCTATTTCACTGACCTGGAGTGGAACCGTGACGCCCAGCATTGGGAGCTCCGAGTCTTAGCCGCTGGACCACCAGGAAAGTCCTGAGGGTAATTTCCCCAAGAACACTGAATTAGTTGGCTAAGATGGTTTGGAGCCCAATTGAGCCATCCCTTGAAGACCTTGTTCTTGGGTGTGTGTGGGGCACTGAGTGTGTCCCCAGCTTTGCGTGGAAACCTTCCAACTTGCTACCGCGTTGAAATCTTTTCAAACACCAAATAAGGCAAGAATTATTCCTCCTCCCTAACAGATGAAGAAACTGTGACTCAGAGAAGTGGTAGACTTGGGGTTGGGACCAGGTCATGCCAGGAAGAAACAGCCACGTTGCGGTCCTATCCTGCCAAGGGGTGGGCTCACACCAGCTTCTGTGAGCTGCTTAGCGGTGGTTCCTGTTCATGTGGGCAGGTGCTCCTTGCCAATTAGGCAAAAGAGCAGTGAGGATAGTTTCTTTATGCAAATGGAGCTTTGAGCTGAAGGCAGCAGAGAGATTCGTCTTAAGGAGTTGCTCTGCTTTCCGCTTTGCTGCCCTTGGACTGAAGATTTCTCCTAGGGCTCTCCCCACCCCACTGGCTCCCTTCCAAAACTTGCTGTGCCCCCTTCTCCAGTTCAGGCAGCCCTAGGGGTGTGACGCTGTGCTCATTCACTCATCTCCTCTCCCCTGACCAAATAGGACCAGAGCCTTTGGACCTGGGCTTCAGTTACAGCAGTAAAGATTCTGGGTAGATCCTAGGAAGCACTTCCAGACAATTAGGAGTGGTGGGATGGTGCTCATAGGTGGGATCTTTAGGGACAGTGAAAGGGGTGGTGTTAGAGGGTGGCTTATGACCTCTTACCCTGCACAGGGTTGGGGGGAGTACGGTTCTGACTCAGGGATTATATGCAGGACTTGGAACCCCTCACCCCATTCCTGCCCCCTCCCTCCCCAACCCCCGCAATGCTCTGAACCTGCTCCTAATAGCCTTTAAACAGGTTTCTCCCAGCCTCTGGGTCCCAGGGACAGTCCAACAAAGAGATTCTGACAGATCCCCGCCCTATCCTCTTGCATACAAAGAGAAGTGAGTGAAGCAACCTCCTCCCCTGACTGCCTGTGGGGGGCAGCCTTACCCCACAGACCCTCTGTAGCACCTGGAGGAGCCTAGCTGCTCTCAGGGTTAGGTGGGGGAGAGGAGGGGCAATCACGGCTGAGGGCAGCCAGAGCACAGTTGAATGTTTGGGCGGGGGCACCTGGGGATGCTGAAGGCCTTCCCCCTTCAGGGGGGAGGCCTTCACTGCCTTCCAAAGCTGTCCAGTGCCAGGCTATGGCCACACCAGGCCCCACTCTGCAGGGCCCTGATGTGTGCCCTGAGACACTGCTTGGCCGTGACCGTGGGGAGAGGAGGTAGGAGTCGGTGGCCACGTGGGCAGGGAGAGATGGGAGCCCTGTGGCAGGGCGTGTAAGGCAGGACGTGGTCCGCGTCCAGCCTCTGGTCACCTCTCTGCCCATCCCCCAGGCACCCAGACGTGCAGGGGGTGCAGGGTGTTTGGGCTCAGGAAGACATGGCTGGGATGGGCTGGAAGTAACCGGGAAGGGACATGAGAGGACCCTGTTCAAGTCCCTACCAACCAAGAGACCTTGGCTTTTCTTGCCTTCCGTCTCCTGTCCCACGAGACTGGGACACCTGCTCCCACCCCTACCCCCCACTGCCAGGGCTGCTGAATTAAGAGAGGTGAGGAAAATGCTTGACACATAGCAGCTGCTTTTCCAGGGGCAGCTCCCTCTGGCCATCTTGTCCAGACTGGCTGACTCCCTGACCTCCTTCTCCCCCTCAGACCACTGCCTCAGAGAGGCAGTGTGGTCTCGTGGTCAGAGCAGAGCCTGGCGCCAGACAGTCCTCCTGCACAAGTGGGCACAGCCGCACACTGCCTAGGGGTCCTCCAGGAAGTCTCACTGTTCCTATCTGTAGAATGGGATAACTGTTCCCACTTCAGAGGGTTGCTCTGAGGATAGACTAAGTTACTATGCATGAGGCACTGAGAATAGTGCCTGCTCCACGTGGGCCCTCTGCAACAGTGAACTGTCCCAGAACCATACGTCTGCATGACCCTCAGGTTCTTGCACAGTTTTCCCCCAAATGTGCTGCTTGAACTCTGCACAGCAGTGTCTACTGAAAAAAAATAAAAATAAAAAAGGCACAGTGTGAGAGTTGCAAGTTAAGTTTTATTTGGGGCAATATAAGGACTGTAGCCTAGGAGACAGCACCTCAGCTAGCTCTGAGAGACTGCTCCGAGGACAGTGTATACGTGATTTTGGTAAAGGTGAAATACATGCAGTTAAGCACATATATTTTTTTCACCAAACATTTATTTAAAAAATTTTATTTATTTTTAATTGAAGGATAATTGCTTTACTGTATTGTGTTGGTTTCTGCCAAATATCAACATGAATCAGCAATAAGTATACATACATCTGGGGCTTCCCTGGTAGCTCAGCTGGAAAAGAATCTGCCTGCAATGTGGGTTGGGAAGATCCCCTGGAGGAGGGTATGGCAATCCATTCCAGTATTCTTGCCTGGAGAATCCCATGGACAGAGGAGCCTGGCGGGCTATAGACCATGGGGACGCAGAGTCGGATATGTCTGCGTGACTAAACACAGCACAGCGTGCACATGTCCCCTCCCTCTTGACCCCCCTCCCCCCTCCCTCACTATCCCACCCCTCTAGGTTGTTACAGAGCCCTGGTTTGAGTCCCCTGAGTAACACGGCAAATTCCCATTCAGTTCAGTTCAGTTGCTCAGTCGTGTCCGACTCTTTGTGACTCCATGAATCACAGCACGCCAGGCCTCCCTGTCCATCACCAACTCCCAGAGTTCACTCAAACCCATGTCCATCGAGTCGGTGATGCCATCCAACTGTCTCATCCTCTGTGGTCCCCTTCTCCTCCTGCCCCCAATCCCTCCCAGCATCAGGGTCTTTTCAAATGAGTCAGTTCTTCACATCAGGTGGCCAAAGTATAGGAGTTTCAGCTTCAGCATCAGTCCTTCCAATGAACACCCAGGACTGATCTCCCTTAGGATGGACTGGTTGGATCTCCTTGCAGTCCAAGGGACTCTCAAGAGTCTTCTCCACCACCACAGCTCAAATGCATCCATTCTTCGGCGCTCAGCCTTCTTTATAGACCAGCTCTCTACCTTACATATGGTAGTGTATATGCGTCTATGTTACTCTTTCAGTTCATCCCACCCGCTCCTTCCTCCCTACTGCCTGTGTCCATAAGTCCGTTCTATATGTCTGTGTTTCCATAGGTGCCCTGTAAATAGGTTCATCAGTACCATCTTTCTAGATTCCATATATATGCATTAATATATGATATTTGTTTTTCTCTCTCTGACTTACTTCATTCTGTATAATAGGCTCTAGGTTCACCCACCTCAAAAGAACTGACTCAAATGCATCCCTTTTTATGGCTAAGTAATATTCCATTGTATATATGTACCAGTTTCTTTATTCATTCATCTGATGACAGACATCTAGGTTGCTTCCATGTCCTATTTAACTATTGTAAATAGAAACATGTATTTTTTGCACAGTTTCTGCTGGTCTCACGAAGCTTCTGCTAGTCACAAGAAATAGTCATCACCATGAAGGATTTCAGTGCTTTTCTACATGAAGAAATATAAGAATTGGGCTCATAAAGTCAGCACCTGAGAATATCTAAGTATCTGAGGACCTGCCCTGCCCATTTTCCCAGAGAACAGAGTGCCTCGTTTCTGCTCTCCACCTTGAACTCCTTCAAGAGCTGTTGAAAATCAGCAGTTGCAACAGCACATGATTTAATCCTTGTAGAGGTAGATGGCGAGGACCCATGGCAAGTGCCAGCTTGTGGTTAACAGGGCTCCCTCATGGCCGTAAATTTGACAGCAGCATCTGAGACAGGTCTGCGAGGAGTCCCACCCATTTTACAGGTGCGCTCACGGAAGCTCAGAAGATGAAGTGATTTTCTTGTGATCACACTCTTTTTTAAATTTATTTTTTATCTTTTGGCTGCACCACACACATGTGGGATCTTAGTCCCCCAACCAGCGATTGAACTCACGTCCCATGCATTGGAAACTCAGGGTCTTAACCACTGTACTGCCAAGGAAGTCCCACCATCCCCTTCTTTTAAAAGTGACTTTGAAGTTCTTTTAAGTGTTGTGGCCCTGAGCCCCCACCAATTCACCTCCAGCTTGGAACCTCCCCGGCCATGCAGTCCTTGAGTCTTAGGGCCAGTGAGGATGACTCCTCTTCCTCTGGGTTGTCCAGGGGTGGGATTATCAAGGCCTGGGGGGTTGGTGCAACAAGGCAGCAGGTTCAGGAAGAGAACAGAGGCCTGGGTGGGTGGAGCTGAGGGAGGCAGGGCCAGGTGCGCCTGTGGGGCCCAGTTAGGAGTTTCAGCTGCCTCTGAGGCCTGGACTTCCCTGTAATTACCATTTGCAGGTGGTTGGGTGCCAGGGGTAAGGCTTTCACCTGACAGGTGAGGCTCATCTCCTGGAGCTGGAGAACTGACTCTGTAATTGACCAGGGTGTTTTACCTTTGATGGGGTGCCCTGGCTGTCTGAGTCCCGGCTCACGGGGGAGGGGTGGCACTGTCCGTCTTGGTCCTTTTAGTCACAGACTCACACAGACCTCAGACCCAAACTGCCAGGGGAACACTGTGCAGTGGAGGTGGGTGTGAATGCCCAGGGTGAGTGGGCGACTCCAAGGGCAGACCTGAGCATCGGTTCTGCCACTGAGCAGCTGTCTCACCTCGGTCAGCTTAATTAACCTCTTTGATCTTCCATTTCCCCACCTGAAAATAGGCCTAATGGTATCCACGTGACATAGATATTATGACGAGTAAATAGGATAATGGGTGTGAAATGCTTAGTGAAGTGCCCAGCACCCTAGTAAGTGCCCAGGTAAACGCTGTCCTTACTCACCGTCTGTGAGTATGGTGCTGAGTGCCCACGCAGTGCCTGGCTCTAGGTGGAGTCTGCTCTTGTCCCTGTTGCAGTGCTAGATCTAAAAGGCTTGAGGACCGCCCCTCCTGAGGGCTCCAACACCAGGGAGCCCAGTGGGCCCTTTCACTCCAGAGAAAGGGAGAACTGACCTGAGCGCCTACTGTGTGCTGGCCCCGTGTGTGCCAGCAAGACCCTGCCCTGCTGCCAAGGAGCTCGGGCTCCTGATGGGGATGGCAACAGGAGGCGCATTGTGGAGGGCACTGAGGCGGGTTAGAATGAACCTCAGGTCACTGGGCGGCTGCACAGACAGGTGAAAGTGAGAAATGAAAGTGTTAGCCGCTCAGGCACTCAGACTCTTTGAGGCTCCGAGGACTGTAGCCCGCCAGGCCTGTCCATGGGATTCAAGGCGCATTGTGGAGGGCACTGAGGCGGGTTAGAATGAACCTCAGGTCACTGGGCGGCTGCACAGACAGGTGAAAGTGAGAAATGAAAGTGTTAGCCGCTCAGGCACTCAGACTCTTTGAGGCTCCGAGGACTGTAGCCCGCCAGGCTCTGTCCATGGGATTCTCCAGGCGAGAATGCTGGAGTGGGTTGCCATTTCCTCCTCCAGGGGATCTTCCTGACCCAGGGATCAAACCGGGCTCTCGTGCATTGCAGGTGGATTCTTTCCTGCCTGAGCCACCAGGGAAGCCCACAAATGGATGAAACTATCTGCATTTTTACTGCCGTTTTATTTTTTTGGCTGTACAGCACAGCCTGTGGAGTCTCCGTTTTCCAACCAGGGGCTGATCGCGCACCCCCTGCGGTGGAAGCGCAGAGCCTTCACCCCTGGACTGCCAGGGAGCCCTGTAATGCGCACTGAGCACAGGAAAGAACTGGGGGCAGGGAGGCTGCAGTGGATCCCCTGAAAACAGCACAGCATTTACACAGGCCTGGACGTGGGGAGTTTAGGCAGCCACTCCACTCTTCCAAGAGCCTCAGAGAGGCTCCGGCTCCAGCAGAGGGACACGTCCCAGATGGCAGACGTGGAGCTGGGCGAGCTGCTCAGGAAAGGCTCCTTCTCTCGCAAGGGGAGGCCAGGTGTGACAGACTGGCTACAGGATCAGGGAGTGCGGGAGGTGGCCCTGCCGCCTGGCCTAAGGAGGCTTATTTTTTTTTTTTAAATTTGTTTAGCTCGAGCTGCGCTGGGTTTTCACGGCTGCACGCAGGTCTTCTCTGTCTTGGTGAGCGGGGGCTACTTTTCTTGCGGTGTGTTTCTCACTGCAGTGGTTTCTCTTATGGCAGAGCATGGGCTCTCGGGCTCGCCGGCTTCAGTAGTTGCAGCATGAGGCCTTGGTAGTTGTGGCCATAGGCTTAGTTGCTGCTCGGCATAGGCAGGCAGATTCATCTTCACTCGATCACCAGGGAGGTCCCATAAGGAGGCTGCTGCTACTGCTGCTAAGTCACTTCAGTTGTGTCCGACTCTGTGCGACCCCATAGATGGCAGCCCACCAGGCTCCGCCCTCCCTGGGAGTCTTCAGGCAAGAACACTGGAGTGGGCTGCCATTTCCCTTTCCAATGCATGAAAGTTAAAAGTGAAAAATGAAAATGAAGTCGCTCAGTCGTGTCCAACTCTTAGCAACCCCGTGGACTGCAGCCCACCAGGCTCCTCCGTCCATGGGATTTTCCAGGCAAGAGTACTGGAGTGGGGTGCCATTGCCTTCTCCGCATAAGGAGGCTAATTTATATGAAACAGAAGTAGGAGGGTGAGGGTAGGCGTGGGAAGCAGGACCAGTCTGTGTTCTTGCTCTCCTGTGCTGGGTCACAGGGCAAGGGTTTGAGGGTGTACCCAGCCTCCCACTTCCAGTGGGGTCCCAGGATGAGGGTGCAGGATGCTGGAGAGACTCGCTCATCCAGGTGGCAGAGAGGCACCTGCCAACCTCAGCCCGGGAGCCTGGCGTTGAGGGAGTAAAGGACCGGCTCATCAAGCTCGAAGGGCTTCTTGATTAGTCTTATGAGAGGCCTTCATCTCCATGTGTCTCCTCACCAAGGTTCCCTGGGGAAGGAAGGGAAGAGGGGTGCAGCCATCCAGAGAATCTTCCCAAGTCCTCATGTCTGCAGCGTTTGCCCGGGCCTCGCTTGCTTCTTGTCTCACCTGGAAGAGAGACCCCAGGACCAGAGCTGTGGAGAGAGGAAAGAGAGTGGTGGGGCGCCTGCCTGTCAACTGCAGACACTGGATGCCCGTGTAGTAGGGATGCTGGGTTGGCAAAAGCCTGAGGACAGGCTGCCGTACACTTGCTAGCTCTGCCACATGCGAGCTGGTGGTAAGCATGACCTGTAAGCCTCCGAGCGTCAGTGCTGGTGTCTACAAACTGGGGCAGTACTGCTTACCATCGTACTCATTCTGAGGATGGAATAAAATCCAGAGGGGAGATCTAGCACAGGCCACAGGTTCAGTCTTCAGCTTTGACACGCACTGTCCTAGATGACATCCAGGAGAAGTGTCAGGTGAGGGGCTGGCCTTGGTGAGGTCTGTGAGCAGGGGAATGGGTTACTGACTGAGGCTGTCCATCAGCTTTAGGGTATATGTCTCTTGTAAATCCATAAAATGGAGTTAATAATGGTACTTACAAAGTTGTGTGAAGACTAAATGAATTATAAGTTACAATGTTTGGTTCTGATTTTGTTATTGCTATTAGTTAGTTTCCCTTGTAGCTCAGCTGGTAAAGAAGCTGTCTGGAATTCGGGAGACCTGGGTTCAATCCCTGGGTTGGGAAGATCCCCTGCAGAAGGGAAAGGTTACCCACTCCTGAATTCTGGCCTGGAGAATTCCATGGACTGTTTAGTCAGGCATGACTGAGCAACTTTCATTTTTCACTTTCATTAGTTAGCTATTGAGGCAAACTCTCAAGCTCAAGGATTTGGTTGCAGATATCAGAACAGGGGCCTAGAATGGGACTTGGCCTCAAGAAGGAGGCAGAAGACCACAGAAATCTGGGTCCCAGTGAAGGCTGGGACCGCCAGGTCATGCCCAGGCCTGGATGTGTTGTCAGACCTGGGGGGTGTGTACAGGGCGGTACTGTGGCTCACCGTCACCACACCCTTCTTCAGAAGACTACATTTCCTGCTCTCCTTGTGTGCCAGCCAGAAGGGCCAGATTGAGGTCCCCACGCCTGGACACCTGCTTCCCAGGAAGCTCTCCACGGGGCTCCCACATGGCCATGCTCAGCAAAAGCAGGCCCAGCTCTGTGGACAGAGGTGATGTCCAAGAAGGGGACCTTTCATCCTCTTAAGAGCTTCCCACTAGAGGATGCTTCTTTCCTCACAGGAGGGGCTGTGTCAGAGAGGCCGTGGGGGCTGCCAGCCAGGACTGGGGAGTGAGCCAGCAGCCTCTAGAATGGCCTAGGCTCTGATCTAGCTGGCACGTGTGATAATGACCCTTCTTACCCCAAGCATCTATTCGCATCCATAGATTCATGGAAGAGTAAGACATAGTTGGGGTGGAGTGAGGGGACCCAACCCTTTAACTGTTCACAACTGAGGTTATATATTCAGAGTTGTGTCTTCTGGACCAGTGGAAGGGGCAGTGGAAGCCAGGATGCTGGGGGACAGAGGGGGCCCTGAGAGAAAATTCATCACAAGGGGCTGAAGAGTTCTGGTGTTGAGCTGGCTGCTATAGCATGCCTGAGGTTTGGAGGGGCAGTGGTCCTGGGCACAGGCATGTGGCTGGTCATCAACCCCTAGAACCCATTGACATGGGGAGCCTAAGTGTCCCCAGAGGAAAAAAACCGAGTGTGTTGACCGAAAGGATCATTTCATTTAGTGTCTAACCCTTTGCGTGTCAAGCAACAGAGCTGGGACTCCCTGCTTGTGTGTATGCATGCATTGCTTAATTGCTTCAGTCGTGTCTGATTCTTTGCAACCCTGTGGACTGTAGCCCACCAGGCTCCTCTATCCATGGGGTTCTCCAGGCAAGAATGCAGGAGTGGGTTGCCATGCCCTCCTTCAGGGGATCTTCCCAACCCAGGAATCAAACCCGAGCCTCTTATGTCTCCTGCATTGGCAGGCAGGAAGTTCCTGGGAACACTGGGAAGTTCCCTCCTACCTGAATCTGAACCTAATGCCCACTCTGCAGGAGAATGCTGAATACTTAGTGTAGTACCAGCTTCAAAGTAAGTGCTCCAGGGATTTCCGTGGCGGTTCAGTGGTTAAGAGTTTGCCTTCCAATGCAGGGAATGTGAGTTCAATCCCTGGTTGAGGAACTAGGATCCCACATGCTACAGGGAACTAAGCCTGAGCCCCACACCTAGGGAGCCCATGGCCTGCAATGAAGACCCAGAGCAGCCAAAAAAAAAAAAAAAAAAAATAGGTTCTCTGCAATACTTGGTTAAAGTAATAATAAGAATCCGTAACTGCCCGCCTCCAACCTCATTTTTTGGAGGGTTTTGTCATAGCAAAGTTGGAAAGCGATCAAGGGAATGAAAACACAGACCTGTTCATGGGTGAGCTACGCCCCGGGGCTGCCAGGTGCAGGGAGGGGATTTGCAAAGGACTGAATCCCTGTTGGCAGACAGGATCTTGGAACTAGCAATATTTGGGTGTAGTGCCATTCACACCCAAAGGCTGGTGTAGAAAGGGCTCTCTCAGTGTTTTCTGATGAAGAAAGAGTGGTGTGCCAACTGGTGAGATGATGCCCAAGTGACAGCAATGGAAAACATTTGTCCACGCTGCTAAAGCATCACACATTCGCAGCTCAAGGGCTCTTCACGTTTCTGTTCTCTTTCCTGCCAGGCTTCCTGATGCACTGAGCCAATTGTATTCACGTGGCTCCTGATGTCCGGGCCAGGGCCCCCTAGTGAGGAAGGATCAAGGAGCCTGCCAGTATCCGGAACGCGGGGATTGTCTCTGAGGAGACTTGACAGTCCAGATGGGTCACAAGGGGTTAAGTAATTGGCTCTCCTGCTTTCCTATCTTCTGGTTCCCAGTCCCCTCATGGTCTCCCCCCTCTCCTCCTCAGCAGTGTAAGATCAAAGACTGTCAATTATTCATTCACAGTTGAGTGGAGCGCATTTCAGCCAGGGCTGCTGGACATCTCCGTCTCAGAGTTGCAAGGGTGAAGACCCACATTTTTGGGCCCAGCAGCTCTGTCCAGTCCCAGCCCTGAGATCTGGAGCCAGCCCTGCCTGAGCCCTTGGCCTTCCCACCTCTCTGATTTCCTCCGTGACTTTGCCTTGTCCAGATTTCCCTGCCCCACCTTATCCCCGAGGAAGCACATTTGTTGTTGTGGTTTAGTCACTAAGTCGTGTCCACCTGTTTTGTGACCCCACAGACTGTAGCCTTCCAGACTCCTCTGTCCGTGGGATTTCCCAGGCAAGAATACTGGAGTGGGTTGAGATTTCCTTCTCTGGGGCATGTTCCTGACCCTGGGATCCAACTTGTGTCTCCTGTATTAGCAAATGGATTCTTTACCACCAAGCCATCTGGGAAGCCCAGTATCAGTGTTACCACCTCCTAGCCAGGTAAGCGTGGCTGCAGGCTCCAGGGACTCCCAGGCTATCCCTTTGGGTGGGAGCAGGGAGCCTATGTGTTTAGAGGAGTGCCTAAGATGTGCCAAGCACCGGACAGTAGTCCTGTTAACAATTGCTACGGCAAATATTTGTTGGATGTGCTCCACGTGTCAGACATTCCTTTTAGCATTTTTTATGTAACATCCCTATTGTGCCTGAAGCTTCCCCGTTGGCTCAGACAGTAAAGAGTCTGCTTGCAATGTGAGAGACCCAGATTCTATCCTTGGGTTGAGAAGATGCCCTGGAGAAGGAAATGGTAACCCATTCCAGTATTCTTGCATGAACGGAGGAGCCTGTAGGCTACAGTCCACAGGGTCACAGAGAGTAGGACTGGACTGAGCGACTTCATTTTCACTTTTCTATTATGCCCACAGCAACCCTGGGGGCAAGGTACTGTTTCTACTCTGATTTTACAGATGAGGAGACTGAAGCACACAGAGGTCAAATGACTTGCCGGAGGCCATGCACCCTGCAGGTAGCCAAGCTGAGATCTGAATCCAAGGATCTGATACCAGGGTTTGTACAATGTGCCATTCTGTTAAAGCGTTTGTTGTTACTGTTGTTTGTTTGTTTGTTTAACTGTGTGGGCTTTCATTGCAGTTCTTGGGCTCTAGAGCACAGGCTCAGTAGATATGGCACATGAGCTTGATTTCCCACTGGCATATGGGATCTTAGTTCCCCAGCTAGGGACTAAACCTGAGTGCCCTGCATTGGAAAGTAGATTCTTAACCACTGGACCACCAAGGAAGTCCCCATTTATCCTTACATTCACCTCATGTACAGATGGGGAAACTAAGGTCTTGAGAAGGTAAGTGACTCATTCTAGGCCATGTAGCTAGTGAGTGGCAGAGTCAAGACTGGAATCTGAGATATTCTAATTCAGAATCTACATTTTCTGTACCTCCCTCCCTGAGACTGGCGGGTCAGCTGACATTCTAGATACCCTGATTGAGGGAGGGATGGGAGAGGCGCACTTGCAGACCCACGGAGACCCAATCTGGGTGCTGGGTGGGGGCAGGGCAGCAGGGAGCCCTGGCTGATGGATCCAGGGTCTGGAATTTCCTTTTTTTTTTTTTTTTAAATTTTTATTTTTTGTTTAATGCTTATTCCATTTTGGAATTTCCTGAGCATGACTTTCAGCACGCACGCCTGTGATACGGAGTCAGTGTAATGCCACCCTCATTCAGAGATTCAGAACAGACAAAGGAGAAAAACATAAGGCTTCATCTCTGAGCTGTTGCTTACCAATGAGATTCTTTCTCTGAATAGCAGAATTATCATAACACACAGCACCCACATGTGGCTGCTTAACTTTGTTGTAAGTTTCATTTGATTACACCAGGAAGGTCTGTCCCTGACTCTGCTCACAGCTGTATGGCTGCTTGCTTATAACCGAAAATTAGAAGTAGAGGGACCAGTAGGGTCTGGGAACATCAGGTAATGGGATTGGTACTCTTAGAGCACCTTCCTTAGCGAATCCATTTCTGCGGCCCCATCCAGTGCGCAGAGCCACTGTGTACATCATCTTAATGGATCATCAAGCAACCTGGCGCTTTCTTCCCGTGGAGCAGTGGTCAGTAGTTTCTGGCTATTCACAGAGGGTGGGGAGGAAGGAGGAGAGGATGGAGACGGTGTTTGGTTTACATAAAAACCGTGAATGTGTGGATCAGAGGGTGTGTGTTTCATTTTTAAGACAAATTAAAAAACCCAATCTTGTCTTGTGCCTGAACCTGAAAAGTACTAATCTTATTTATGGCCATTTTTTTTTTTTTTTTGATTGCTTGCTATATGCTGGGCACTGTGCCATGCACTTACTCTACAGAGCAGCCTTATCAAGCAGGGGAAAACATTAACCTCATTGTACAGGTGAGGAAAGTGAGGCTGGGCCAGGTGAACGGAGCTGCCCTACTGGTTCAGCCAGTGAGGGAAGGAGCTAGGATGTACAGTCAGGCCATCTTGTCCCAGAGCCCTTCCCTTTCTCACTGGGCTCTTCTGCCGGGACCATGATTTCCCCTGAGTCTGGTGGGCAGTGGGAATGAAGGGTCCTCTGGAAGGAGGGTCCTCTGACCCTCCTCTTCTATACGGTCCCTGGGACTCCCCTGGAGGTCCAGTGGTTAAGAATCCACCTTCCAGTATTGGAGACATGGATTCGATCCCTGAGAACTAATATCCCATGTGCCGAGGAGCAACTAGAGAGCCCGCAGCTGCACCCAAGACCCAACCCAGCCAAATAAATAAATACATAAAATACAATAACGTTTCCTGATCCATCTCACAGGCTGATTAGTGGGGGGTAACTCCTTGTTATCTGGGAAGCACTGCTGTCTGTTCGTGGATAGGAGTAGTGGTGAGCCAGGCAGAGAGAAATCTTTCCAAGAAGAAACAAGCCTGGACGTGAGGGTGCAGGCGGCCTGAGACCTGTGGCCCAGGTGTGCAGCCCTGGCACATGCCTTTCCCTCTGCCTGGAACGCCCCCTCCTCCCTCCTCTCATGACTGGGTTTTTTGAAACTTTCGGCTGTCAGCTTAAATGTCATCATCTTCTCAGAGAGACGTTCTCCCTTCCCACCCATGCTAGACTTGGCTAGCCCTGGGGGCTTTCCCTGGCTCCTCCACTTCATCCAAAACCTTCCTACAAGATCCAGCCCTGCTGCTAAGTCGCTTCAGTCGTGTCCGACTCTGTGCAACTCCATAGATGGCAGCCCACCAGGCTCCCTCGTCCCTGGGATTCTCCAGGCAAGAACACTGGAGTGGGTTGTCATTTCCTTCTCCAATGCATGAAAGTGAAAAGTGAAAGTGAAGTCACTGAGTCGTGTCCAACTCTCAGCGACCCCACTGACTGAAGCCCACCAGGCTCCTCCATCGATGGGATTTTCCAGGCAAGAGTACTGGAGTAGGGTGCCATTGCCTTCTCCGCCAGCCATACCCATATATGAATTATTCAGATAGAGGCCGAGGGCTCATTATGGGGACAAATATTCCAGCAAAAGTCATCTGACTGGAGCAGAGAAAGTAGGGTGGCATTTATTGTCAGGAAGCGATTTCCCAAGGTAATTAAATGCTCACACTGTGTGTGTATGTGTGTGTTGGGGAGATGTATTTTATCCCTGTGCCCCTTCCAGGGTCCTAAATCTAGCATGTGTCACATCTTGGTCTAAATAGCACCACCTTTCCCCTGACTTGGGGGAGGAGGGGTGGTGTCGATTCATGTTTTTGATTAAAAAAGAGAAGAATCAGAGTCTCAGCGAGGTTTCCTGAGAGATGGCGGGAGCAGCAGGGTCGAGGAGAGCTGATTATGTAGATATGTTTTAGCTCTCAGCTGGGGATGGATGGCTTCCATAAACCCACCGGGGGGCTCAGAGCCCTGCTGTGTTTGCTGACTCAGATGCAGCTGGAGCCATTTCTCAAGTTCATGGAGCAAGGGGATGAGCAGGTGCACAGGAGGAGGGGCTACCTGTCAGGTGGGGGGCCCTGTGGGGTGGAGAAGAGTTGTGAGAAGGGCCCTTTCTCTTCTCTAACACATATTCACCTCCAGGCCCACAGGTCTGCCTCTGGGCAACACTCTGGTGGACAAATTCTAACCTGCTGCTGCTGCTGCTAAGTTGCTTCAGTCGTGTCCGACTCTGTGCGACCCCATAGACGGCAGCCCACCAGGCTCCCCCGGCCCTGGGATTCTCCAGGCAAGAACACTGGAGTGGGTTGCCATTTCCTTCTCCAGTGCATGAAAGTGAACAGTGAAAGTGAATGTCTGTTCGTGGATAGGAGTAGTGGTGAGCCAGGCAGAGAGAAATCTTTCCAAGAAGAAACAAGCCTGGACGTGAGGGTGCAGGCGGCCTGAGACCTGTGGCCCAGGTGTGCAGCCCTGGCACATGCCTTTCCCTCTGCCTGGAACGCCCCCTCCTCCCTCCTCTCATGACTGGGTTTTTTGAAACTTTCGGCTGTCAGCTTAAATGTCATCATCTTCTCAGAGAGACGTTCTCCCTTCCCACCCATGCTAGACTTGGCTAGCCCTGGGGGCTTTCCCTGGCTCCTCCACTTCATCCAAAACCTTCCTACAAGATCCAGCCCTGCTGCTAAGTCGCTTCAGTCGTGTCCGACTCTGTGCAACTCCATAGATGGCAGCCCACCAGGCTCCCTCGTCCCTGGGATTCTCCAGGCAAGAACACTGGAGTGGGTTGTCATTTCCTTCTCCAATGCATGAAAGTGAAAAGTGAAAGTGAAGTCACTGAGTCGTGTCCAACTCTCAGCGACCCCACTGACTGAAGCCCACCAGGCTCCTCCATCGATGGGATTTTCCAGGCAAGAGTACTGGAGTAGGGTGCCATTGCCTTCTCCGCCAGCCATACCCATATATGAATTATTCAGATAGAGGCCGAGGGCTCATTATGGGGACAAATATTCCAGCAAAAGTCATCTGACTGGAGCAGAGAAAGTAGGGTGGCATTTATTGTCAGGAAGCGATTTCCCAAGGTAATTAAATGCTCACACTGTGTGTGTATGTGTGTGTTGGGGAGATGTATTTTATCCCTGTGCCCCTTCCAGGGTCCTAAATCTAGCATGTGTCACATCTTGGTCTAAATAGCACCACCTTTCCCCTGACTTGGGGGAGGAGGGGTGGTGTCGATTCATGTTTTTGATTAAAAAAGAGAAGAATCAGAGTCTCAGCGAGGTTTCCTGAGAGATGGCGGGAGCAGCAGGGTCGAGGAGAGCTGATTATGTAGATATGTTTTAGCTCTCAGCTGGGGATGGATGGCTTCCATAAACCCACCGGGGGGCTCAGAGCCCTGCTGTGTTTGCTGACTCAGATGCAGCTGGAGCCATTTCTCAAGTTCATGGAGCAAGGGGATGAGCAGGTGCACAGGAGGAGGGGCTACCTGTCAGGTGGGGGGCCCTGTGGGGTGGAGAAGAGTTGTGAGAAGGGCCCTTTCTCTTCTCTAACACATATTCACCTCCAGGCCCACAGGTCTGCCTCTGGGCAACACTCTGGTGGACAAATTCTAACCTGCTGCTGCTGCTGCTAAGTTGCTTCAGTCGTGTCCGACTCTGTGCGACCCCATAGACGGCAGCCCACCAGGCTCCCCCGGCCCTGGGATTCTCCAGGCAAGAACACTGGAGTGGGTTGCCATTTCCTTCTCCAGTGCATGAAAGTGAACAGTGAAAGTGAAGTTGCTCAGTCGTGTCCGACTCTTCGCGACCCCACGGACTGCAGCCTTCCAGGCTCCCCCATCCATGGGATTTTCCAGGCAAGAGTACTGGAGTGGACCTGGCCTCTGCTTTAGACATGCTCCGTAGCCCTGAGCTGGTCCTCTTGTCCTTCTGCATTTGGGTTTTTGGTCTGCAAAGCTAGGTGAAGCTTTGGAGGTAGATGGTGGTGATGGTTGTACAACAGTGTGAGTATACTTAATACCACTGAACTGTACACTTAAAAATGGTTAAAGTGGAAAATTTTATTATGTATATTTTAACGGAAAAATTCTAAAAGAAAAATGAGGGGAATTTATAGTTTTCTTCTGGTCTTAGTGATTTTTTGGGTGATGATCTTGGATTCTAGAAATGCCAGGGGATATATCTTTATTCCAAGAACAGGCTGTGTGACCTCTGCTAAGTCCATTTCCCCCTCTGATACCACCTCCTTTTGTGGGGCAGAATGGCTTTTCCAGACCTGGCCAATGGCTCCCCCTCACTCTTTTCTGTAAGTTTCTTGCCATGTCCCTGATGCTTGTCCCCTCTCCAGAGCATACACACACCTGTACTTTGGTTCCCCCACCATCACTTATCTGAGCCTCTAGTGGCTTCTAGAAGCTGAGCGGGACCTCTGCTTGGCTGTTAGCTGAGCCATTGAAAATTTCATGGATAATTCAAGAACACAAATCATACAGGAGGTTGGAAGCTCCAGATTTATGAAGAAAAATGAGTCAAACTCGACGATTTATGAGGCGCTCAGAATAGCAGCATGGTGGCAGGAGGGGAAGGCTGGAGAACTGGTCTGAAGGGTTGGGGGCACAGTTGTGGGAGGCAGAGGTGCCAGGAGGGTTGGGGAGAGCACAGGGAGCCTGAACCTTAGCACCCAGACTGCTAGTTTGGTGGGAAGTATTCTGTGCCCTGGACAAACGGAGCAAGTGGTGTTCAGTGAGGGGGCAGGGCTGATCAGGCATCAGAGGGAGGGGCCAGCCCACAAATCCTAACTGGTTCTCCCTGTGGCCTGGCCTTGTCTGGGTACCCAAGAGAAGGGAGATGAAGGCAAGGCGGGCGGTGGGGGTGGGTGCTGTCTCTTATACACATCTCAGACCTTTTGCCTCAGGTTAGCATCCCAGCTCACCACTCACCAGCCGTGTGACCCTAGACAAACAGCTCACCCTCTGAGTTCAGTTCCTTCATCTGTGAAATGATGAGAAGATAAAAACGACCTCCTAAGGAATACATGAGACATGCAGAGCGCTTCGCCTGGTGCCAGACACATAGCAGCTGTGATGATGATGGTAAATGGTAACCATGGGGATGATGATAAAGGTGGTAAATGGTAACCATGGTGACGACAGGAAGAGTTTGGTGATGATAGGGAGGATGATTTCATGCTTGCTGACTGAGTGAACACTGCAGGAGCAAAAGGGGGACTATTCTCAGCTTCTGGAAAAGTCAAGACAGAATAGACTGGGTGTCGGAGGAAGAGTAGATGCTGGCAATGACTGTCGATCCAGAGGCCAGAGCGGAGAGGGATCAGCCAGCAGAGAGCAAAGGAAGGGAAAATGGTCCCAACCCTGGACCAGACGCCCGCGCCTCTGGCTCTGCCAGTGGGTGCATGTGTGCACACGACCTCCTGTGCTGCTCCAGCCTGAGAAAAAGCCAGCAGACCAGGCCCGTGCCCGCCAGCCTTGCTGCTCCCCTTACGAGAAGGGCTCCATCTGTTGTTTGTTCCACAACCAGAAGCGGGCTCTTGTCCCTGCCTCAGCAGGAAGCTTCTCTTGGTGGGAGGAGGAAGCACCAAGGGACCCTGGAGAGGAACCTCCGAGACTACATGTCCCGGGTTCCTGCTCCAGCGCCTGCCAGAGCCCAGGTGGGTGTGGGGCCTAAGGAAGCCCTCGCCACCCAGAGAGTGGGGCTCCAGAAGACCGGCACCCGCGGGAGAGGTGGAGGCTGTCAGCACCGAGGAGAAGAATGGGTGGGGGTGGCGCATTCTCCAGCCTTGGGGGCAGTGCACTAGACCAGAATTGAGAGGTTTATCTCGTCTTCCAAGGGGACAGAGAAAGAGAGAGAGAGAGGCCTCCTCTTATCCCACAAGCTTCATTTTGAGGTTTTTCTAGTCTCCCAGGTAGGACCTCAGGTGAAAGTGGTGAGATACTACATATAAATCCAATCCCAGCATCCCAGAGGGACATCCCAAATGCCACCTCTAGGTCAAAGCCCCAGAAATTTTGTGGGTCCCAGTAGAGGTGGGGTGCGTGAGAGTCCGACTTTGCTCCCATGGCTGACCAACAGTGTCTTGTCCCTTCCACCTCCCAGCTTGGCTCCACCTTGTGTCCCTTCTCCTCCACTTGGGATGGACTCCAAGGATTGAATTCAGAGGCACATGATCTAATAAAAATGGCTGTGTCTGAGGATCAGGGATCAAGAGAGTACAGATGAGCCTCAAGTAGACATTGCTTGTCTGGGCATCAGGGAAAAATTTCACATCACCCTTTAAGGCTCAGTTTCTTCCTCTGGAAAGAGGGAATGACATTCCTTTCCAACAGCCCCTCTTATATACTTACTCATACAACTTCTAAGCTTAAATTATGGATGAATATGTGCTTGTAATCCTCTTAAGATATTATGTCAAGGCGATAGATTCTTTTATTAATTTTCTATGGATATCAACCTCAATCACCTCTCCTTCCTGGGCTTTAGATTCCTCAAGTCTGAAGAGATTAGACTGAGTCAACTCTCAGGCGACATCTAATGCTATGGATATCTTGGTATCTCAGTTCCTAATCAACACATTCCTCACTGAGGGTAGGGAGTTTAGGGTCTGGATCTTGGAGGAGGCAGGACTTTGTTCAAAAAAAAAAAAAAACAAACCAACTTAATAAGATGACTTTTAGGTAGGGGGCCTTGTGGCTTTCTCTTAATCTCTTCCAGGGCCCTACTGAAGATATGACTAGATGTGTGCATTCTTGTGACATAGATGGTGGGGCTGTCCCTTAGAATGTATCAGAAAGGTTTCCCCAGAACTCAGGTTGTATAATACGGAACATTCCCATTTTAAGAACCGAAGAGACAGAATGTGAAGGGGCTTAAAGACTGCTAAGTTAAGGGTGAAGATGCACTGTTGACTTGGGAGTCATTATTTAGAGCCGGCAAATAGTTACTGAGTCATACTATGTACAACATGCTGTTCTAGGCACTTTTGTATTTTTTTTTTTTCATTTGGTTTCACAGTAATTATGGGAGGAAAGCAACGCTATTGTCTTTTGGTAGATGAGGAAACAGAAGCTCAGAGATGTACAGGAGCACAGGAGCGATCCAAGCTCACATGGCTGGGCGTGGTGGAGCTGGGACGCAAACCCAGGTCTCTCTGACCACAGAGTCAGAGCTTCCCTTGAAAAGTGACTTCTTATTCCAGGCTCGCTTTAAAGAAATTATGTATTTATTCATATACTTTTGGTTGTATCGGGTCTTAGTTGCAGCATTCAGGCTCTTCATTGTGGCCTGCCTGCTCAGGAGTTGTGGCTCGAGGAGTTAGTTGCCCTGTGTCGAGTGGGATCTTAGTTCCCCTACCAGGGATTAAACTCGTATCCCCTGCACTGGAAGGCAGATACTTGACCACTGGATTATTAGGGAAGTCTGCTTTGTTTTCACCAGTGCCTTTAGGTGGTTCTAAAATATCTTATCCAGAGTTAATCGTTGTTCTGTGTGGGAGGATAGGTCAGAAAGGAGCCACCTGACCATCACTGGAAGTATTGTTCTACTTTTGAGCACCTGTTTCCTCCAATAGCTCTTACTAGACAGGGTCTGTTCTTAAAGCTATACCAGGCCTGGCAGTCTGGGAATCTAGTATTTAACTTATACTAGTAGGTATTTCATCCAGACTGCTAAGTTAAGGGTGAAGATGCACTGTTGACTTGGGAGTCATTATTTAGAGCCGGCAAATAGTTACTGAGTCATACTATGTACAACATGCTGTTCTAGGCACTTTTGTATTTTTTTTTTTTCATTTGGTTTCACAGTAATTATGGGAGGAAAGCAACGCTATTGTCTTTTGGTAGATGAGGAAACAGAAGCTCAGAGATGTACAGGAGCACAGGAGCGATCCAAGCTCACATGGCTGGGCGTGGTGGAGCTGGGACGCAAACCCAGGTCTCTCTGACCACAGAGTCAGAGCTTCCCTTGAAAAGTGACTTCTTATTCCAGGCTCGCTTTAAAGAAATTATGTATTTATTCATATACTTTTGGTTGTATCGGGTCTTAGTTGCAGCATTCAGGCTCTTCATTGTGGCCTGCCTGCTCAGGAGTTGTGGCTCGAGGAGTTAGTTGCCCTGTGTCGAGTGGGATCTTAGTTCCCCTACCAGGGATTAAACTCGTATCCCCTGCACTGGAAGGCAGATACTTGACCACTGGATTATTAGGGAAGTCTGCTTTGTTTTCACCAGTGCCTTTAGGTGGTTCTAAAATATCTTATCCAGAGTTAATCGTTGTTCTGTGTGGGAGGATAGGTCAGAAAGGAGCCACCTGACCATCACTGGAAGTATTGTTCTACTTTTGAGCACCTGTTTCCTCCAATAGCTCTTACTAGACAGGGTCTGTTCTTAAAGCTATACCAGGCCTGGCAGTCTGGGAATCTAGTATTTAACTTATACTAGTAGGTATTTCGATCCACTCCAGTGTTCTTGCCAGGAGAATCCCAGGGACGGGGGAGCCTTGTGGGCTACCATCTATGGGGTTGCACAGAGTCAGACACGATTGATGTGACTTAGCAGCAGCAGCAGCAGCAATAGGTATTTCAGAGAAGGCAATGGCACCCCACTCCAGTACTTTTGCCTGGAAAATCCCATCGATGGAGAAGCCTGGTGGGCTGCAGTCCATGGGATCACTGAGTTGGGCACGACTGAGCGACTTCACTTTCACTTTTCACTTTCATGCATTGGAGAAGGAAATGGCAACCCACTCCAGTATTCTTGCCTGGAGAATCCCAGGGACGGGGGAGGCTGGTGGGCTGCCATCTATGGGTCGCACAGAGTCGGACACGATTGAAGTGACTTAGCAGCAGCAGCAGCAGTAGGTATTTACACTAAGACTAGAATGTATTGTCACTGGTTTTTGGAAATCTGCACCTGCATTCATGACAACCTTCCGGATGGCTTTGCCTCAGGTGCTTCTTTCCCTCAGTACCACCTTCCTTGGCAAGGATCACTTCCAGACTACAAAGGGCATCCAACCTCAGGGCTCCCTTCCAGGTGCCCTCATGTGGGAGGTGGAGGGCCAGGCTCTGTCCTTCTCAAAAGCACACTCTTGGCAAAGTCTCCATCAGGAGGAGAAGAGAGGTCAGGAGGGAGAAGGAGCCAGATTCTTCTATTCACCAATGCCATCCAAGTCTGTATCTCTTTAAACTCTGCCTTTGGGAGTTTGTCAGATGGCCACCACCTGTCCAGGTTCCTCCAGATACTTTTTGGGGCTGCAGGTGTGTGCCAAGGGCTGGAGAAAATTGGCCTTTCCCCTAGTTCCTTTTCTCTTTTGTTGTTGGTATCAGAAAGGCCAGAGCCTGATGGCAAAATCCATGTGTTTATAGAAATGTTGCTTCTTTGTAGAGGGATTGTTTTTCTCTCCCTTTTCTTCTTTAAAAAAACAAAACAACAAAAAAAACTAAACTAAAAAACCTTGTGTGTTTAGACATGAAGCCAAAAAGAAAAAATGTTCCTTTGATGGCTGGGAATTATTGTTTTAAAGGCTTTATTTAAGCCACTCTTAACAAAACTCAAACATCTGGCTTGCGGCGCTTGTGTGCCAACTTTCAGCTTGCACGGAGTGCGGAAAGATGGCAGGCTCCCAGGCTGGAGGGAAAGAAGGCGAAGCCCGCGGCGGTCTGTTTGGCTGGTATGCTGGTGTGGCTGCCGTGGCCACTGTCTGTACCGCGCCTCCTCTTTGGGCCAGGGGCAGGGGGTGGAAACCACCTTCTTCAGTGTGTCTTTATGTTTGAATCATTTAGCTAAGGGAGAGGCACCTATGCTCAGCTTTCGGGGTTTAAAATCTAAGAATCAGGACCAGCCTCAGAGAAACAGCTCTGGCAGAAAGGGAAGGAGGGTTGTATTGATCATATATTCTGGGCCAGGTATTTCATATTCATTGTCAGGTTCCGTTCTTGTAGCAACTCCATGAGGTGGGTGTTGATGTCCTTTCATTTCAGATAAGAAAACTGAAGTTATAACTCACTGAAGTTGACTTCCATTGGCAAGTGTCAGAGTCCAGAGTTGATCTCAAGGCTGGTGCCTCTAGAGTCTAGGTTTCTGCCGTTGTCTCTGGCTGCTTCCCACATGAGCCCTAAAGCCTGGCATCTCAGAGCAACATGCTATCTTTCTCTTCTAACAAGGATGGGGCTGTTCTCTGACTGTCAGGGGAGGACAGGGAGGGACTTCTCCCTGTGACTTTTCTGATGATGCAAAAGCAACATGCACTGTTCCAGGTGGGAATTCTGGCTTTGCCCACCAAGAGCTGTGTTACACTGAGTAAGTTACCAAGCTTCTCTGAGCCTTAGACGTCTCAGGTGGGGATGACTACCCATTGGAAGGATCCCAACCAGAAATGCGTGTAAAAGCCCATGGCTCTGTACCTGGTGCAGATGAGGTGCTTAGCAGGTGCTGATCTCGCTTCTCCTTCTCTCCAGCTGTGAGAGGTCCTGGGCCCAAGCTCTTGAGCCAGAGGTCAGAGAGTCCTAGGGAAGCGAGGGAGGTTGGGATGGGAGGCACCTGGAAGGACTCCAGCTTTGTGCAATGCTTGGCCAGAGGGGTCCAGCGTCCAGTTCAGTCAGGGGGCTGGGTGAAAGGGTGAGAGGCTTTATGGGAGGGTACCCACGTGGGCCTCTTACCTGGTGGGCCTTAGAGCCTGGAGGTCCTCCTGCTGGAGAGGTCCCTACATAACCTCATCAGGTTCCAGCTTTCACACTTTATAGGCAGGGAGACTGAGGCCAGAGAAGAAAGGGCCTTGGCTCCTCAGCAGAGAGGAGGGAGAACTGGTGCTTGGCCTTGGTTTTTCAGCTGTGGAGCCAGAGCCGGGTCAATGAGGATGAGAGGAGCATGGCGCAGCCTGAAGGCACAGGGCTGTCACCTCTCAGGAGTGGATGGCTCCTGGGACCCTGTGGCCCTTACCCAAAGCCAGTAGGGGTGGAACGATAAACAATGCCAGTGTGTCTCCTGCTAACGCACCGCCCAGCTGTCTGTGAGCATCCATTTGCTGGCTCTCTGATCACTGCATGGGTGGAAACTGCCCATTCGTATTTCACACCCAGGGTCTCAGCACAGCCAGGCGATTAGGACGCCCACAATCAGAATCTCCTGCAGCTGCCTCTAGATGGACTCAGGAAAGCGTTCTCTTTTCTTGAGCCTCAGTGCTTCCAGCTGTAAGATGGAGGCAAAAGACTTGCCCTGGAGGAAAGGAGTGATGGACAAATTCCTAAATGATGCTTCAGAGGCCCTGGTAGTTAAATCAGATAAATATAGGGCAGCCCTGTCATGAGTGGTGCATTTGGTCTTCTTCTCCTCACTTTCTGAGCCTTTCCCTTCCCCCTTTTTCTTCCTTCCTTTTTCCTTTTATGACATTTGAGCATCTGAGAAGCCTGGGATAGTGGCAGGAGCCTGGACTGGGAGGTGGGACTGGGCAATGGAATTATGTAAGAAAGGGGGGTGTTTGTTTGGAGAATTTCTTGGCACTCTCGGGAACTGGGGGAGGCATAAGAAAGAATAAAAATAAAGTACAATAAAGAAAAAAGTGGCCATTAGATCAGAGCCAAACCCCAGGAGAGCTGGAGGAGGGGAGTTTCAGGGGAATTTGGGTCTTCATGTATCGAGAGCCAGGCTGAGTCTGAAGAGACCCCAGTCGGGGACAGGGAATTCTGTCTCCCTTTCCATCGAAATCCCATCTCAGAGTCCTTTCATCCAGGATTACCTCCGAGAAATCCAGGATTACCTCCAAGAAACCCAGGGAATCAGATAGGGGCTGCTCTAGATCCTGCTGGCCAGGACCCGCTCTGCATGCTGCAGGGTCCGTGTCCCGAGTAGCGGAGGGGCCCCGCTCTGCTGATCCTTGGCGGGGGGGCGTTTGTGTGTGGTCTGTGCTTATGCTCAGTCGCTCAGTCGTGTCCGACTCTCTGCGGCCCCGTGGACTGTAGCCTGCCAGGATCCTCTGTCCATGGGGATTCTCCAGGCCAGAATACTGGAGTGGGTTGCCACGCCCTCCTCCAGGGGATTTTTGTGGTCTAAAACTGCAAACCAAATAAAAAAACCCCAGTTTTTTGGCACCAGAGGCCAATTTTGTGGAAAATGATTTTTCCATGGACCAGGGTCAGGAGGATGGTTACAGGATGATTCAAGCTCATTACATTTATGGTGTACTTTATTTCTATGAGTCCTACATCTGATCTACCTCAGATCATCAGGTACTAGATCTCGGAAGGTGGGGACCCCTGGTGTAGATCCCAAGGTGGCATGTCCTAGTGTGGCTGCCCATGGGCTCCTCTAGCACTTGGTCCACTCTGTTCTTGGCACCCTGTTCCCACTGGTGAACTGATCGGGGGAACCCTTTCTTCCTGAGAACCGTAGTGTCTCAAAGACAAGGACTCTGTCAAGTTCACTGGGGGTATCCCCAAGCCCCTAACCTACCTGTGGCCAATCAGAATCAAGGCTGAGGTGGCGTGGAAAAGCTGAGATAATAAAGATGTTCAAGTCGGTCAAGTCTGAGTTCAAATTCAAGTTCTGGCACCTTTGAGCTGCGTGACCGTGAAAGGTCAGATTCCCCCAGTAGCATGTTCTGTGACCTAAGTCTGTGTGGGAGGTTTCTAGGGGGGTGTTCTCAGGGAGAATACTATAAGAGAGTGAGGGCAGCAGGGTGGAGCAGAGAGAGAACCCGAGTCACGGTGCCACTGTAACAGAGGTCTCAGCCGATGCCATGGGAAGTCCTGGGGCTGGAATGGCCCCTGAGAGTGCTCCCAGATTGAGAGAGAGGAGCCAGATCTCTGTACCCTCATTGTCCAGTCACTGGATGTGGGCTCCCAGGGAAGGAATTGGAGGCTCTGACAAGGCAGCTTTAGGCTGAGGGCAATGCCTGGAACAGGACCAACTGTGAACCTCAATTGTTACCAGTGTGGCCTCTGGGGGAGTGAGCACCTCAGTCCTAGAGGGACAGCATCGATCACAGTGACCTTGAGTAAGCTGCTTAGCCTAACTGAGCCTCAGTTTCCACAATCATGAGACGGAGGCCATGGGTTTATCAGTCCAGCACCTCTTTCTGGTGCTGGGAAACGTGGCAGCAAACAAGGCAAACGTAAACGCAGGAGCTTACGTTCTAGCTGGAAAGAGAGAGGACTAGAGTCAGAGGGGGCTAAGTTGTATGGACTCCTTAAAGTTTCATGAAGGAAACCTAAGACAGAAAGGAGATAGACTGCTGAGTTGAGGCCTTCTCTACTTTATACATGGAAGGCAGAGCAGGAACCTGGAGGGAATGGAGGGTGCCATGACACCATCTAGGTCAAGGTTTCTCAACCTTGACACTACTAACATTTCAGATGGGATAATTCTTTTTTTTTTTTTAATAATTTTTTAATATTAAAAATTGATTCATTTTTGGCTGCCTTGGGGCTTTGTTTTGGTGAGAGGGGACTGCTCTTCGTTGTGGTGTGCAGGCTTCTCATTCTCTTGTTGTAGAGCATGGGCTCTCGAGGGTGGATTCAGAAGTTGTGGCAAACAGGCTTAGTTGCCCCTAGGCAAGTGGGATCTTCCTGGACCAGGGATCAAACCCGTGTCCCCGGCATTGGCAGGTGAGCTTTTAACCACTGGACTGCCAGGGAAGTTCTTGGATGGAATAACTCTTCGTTGTGGGGGACTGTCTGGTACATTGCTGGACATTTAGCAGCATCTGTGGCCTCTACCCACCAGATGCCAGTAGCATCCTCTATCCAGCTGTAACAGCTGAAAATGTCTCCAGACAGTATCCTGCTTGAGGACTACTGGTCTAGCAGAAGAGATTTCTAGGCATGGGGGATGACAAGTGCAAAGGCCCAGAGCTGAGAATGTGCTTGGTACGTCCATGAAACAATGAGGAGACCAGTGTGGCTGGAGTGGAGTGGGCTAGAGGGAGAGGGAGGGCACAGGGATGGAGAGATGGCGGCTCATGTAGGACCTTGTAGCTCAATGTCAGGATCTGGGCTTTGACTCTAAGTGAAAAGGAAGCGCTTGGAGGGTTTTACACAGAGAAATGATATGATTTAGCTTACGATTAAAGTGAATTCCTCTGACTGCTCCTTCACAGTGGTGATGGAAGATTAAAGATGAGGCTTCTGACATGCAACAGGGACTCAATACAGGGGCCTGTTATCCTCAAGAACAGGTGAGGTGCACCCTTGGTTTGCATTTGATGTCATTGTGCAACGTGGGTACCATCCCATCCCAACTATGTATTGAATAGATATGTTTTTGTGATTCAGGCCTAGATGAGGACCCAAGAATGTTAAGAGCTGGAAGGGACTTTCAGGTGAGCAGAACCTACACCAGGGATTTGAGAGACAAATACTGAGCCTCAGAAGGTGAGGTGACCTGGACACAGTCACCCCTGCATCAGTGGCAGTGCTAGGGTTAACGTCTGCAGAGTGGCTCTTTGGGAAGGGAAGTCTTTGATGGTGACCTAGTTTGCGCTGCCTAGTGTGAGTGGTTTTTTTTTTTTTTTAAATTAAAAAGAAAGATAAAATTCAAAGACAAGAAGAAAAGTACTCAAGGCTGGATGGGCTTTTGCACAAATAAACGATTTGACTGGAAAATTAGTCGTAAAATAATAATAGTCAAAAGATGGAAGCCAGGAAGCCAGATTGCCAAATCAGCATTGCAGTAGATCCTTTCTGAAGCTGTGGAGCTGCTGTGCTGTTTCTGCAAAAGGAGCAGAAGGAATGGTTGCTGTGAGACCCACTTACAGCCAACTTTGTGTTCTGGGGCTTGAGTGATATTTTTCTGATGGTTGAGTCCCATTCTTAGATGGGAAACAAAGGCAGAGGCAACCTTGAATTTGACCCCATTGGACTAATGATGTTCACTGTGGTGTAGACAGACTGTGGACACCAGGGACCAGGGATCTGGGCTCTATTAGATCACCACTGGCTGGTTTTGTCACCCTGGTCAAGTTATGAAACATTCTGATGCTTCCATTTCTTCTTCTGTTAACCAGGGTCAGTAGTTCCTCCATTTTGCCAGAGTGGTCTAAAGGGACAAACACTTCACCTTCCAGTTTCTCAGCCCAGTGCTTTGCCTTACATGGGTGCCTGATACACATGTGTTGAAGGAAAGAATATTTGTAGGGAAAAATGAGTTGATGCATGAGAAACATTAAATTGGAGCATAAAGGATTTTCTAAGACTCTCTTAATATTGTTGGGAGAGCTTCTGGTCTCTGGTGAGTTCATCAGTTGATTGAGAGGTTTCTTTTGTCCATCCATCTGCCACAGGCCACACTGTATGGAAATTTTCCAAGCAGGAGAATTTCTCTTCTGTGCCCTGTGGGACTTGCCACGAGGTGGATCAGGTGTCCGCATATGGGGCAGGGTAGCATATGTCATAGCCAGGGCTGGATCTGGGGCTACTTCTGACTCCTGTGTGCAGGGGTAGGAGTAAGCATCCTCCTGGGGCTTGGAGACCTGCACCAGTTCCGGCAGGACCACAGGAGATGCAGCACCTGCCCACAATGACTTCCTTGGGCCCTCAAAGGGAGTTTTGGAGCCAAGATAGAATCTTGGCTCTGTTTTGGGGCAAGTTGCTAAACACCTGCCTCAGTCTTTTTTTTTTTTTTTCATTTGTAAAGTGGGATTATTATAAGCAATGAAATAAAAAGTAGACAAATTAGACTTCATAAAAATTAAAAACATTTGTAGATACTATCAAGAAAGTAAAAAGACAGCCTGCAGAATGGGAGAAAGTATTTTCAAATCACATATCTCATAAAGAACTTGTATTTAGAATATATAAAGAACTCTTGTTGCTGCTGCTTGGTCGCTTCAGTCGTGTCCAACTCTGTGCAACTCTATGGACTGTAGCCTGCTGGGCTCCTCTGTCCACGGGATTCTCCAGGTAAGAGTACTAGAGTGGGTTGCCATGCCCTCCTCCAGGGGATCTTCCCAATCCAGGGGTCGAACACAGGTCTCCTGCATTGCAGGCAGACTCTCTACTGCTGAGCCACCAGGGAAGCCCAAAGAACACTTACCACTTAAAACAAAAAAAGGCAAATAACTCAGTTAAAATGGGGAAAGGATCTGAATAGACATTTCTCCAAAGAAGATGTGCAAGTGGCCCACAAGTGCATGAAAAGATGCTCAGCATCATGAACCATTAGGGAAATGCCAATCGAAACCACAATGATAAACCACTTTATAATAGTAGGATGACCATAATTGTAAAATACAGATAGTAACAAGTGTTAGCGAGGATGCAGAGGAATCGGAATACTCATAGTGAGAATGTAGAGTGGTACAGCCACATCGGAAACACGGTTTGGGAGTTCCTTAAAAAGCTGAACATGAGTTATCATATGATTCTGCAATTTCACTCTTATGTATACACTAGAAATGAAAATGTGTCCACACAAAAATTTATACATGTATTTTCATAGCAGCATTATTCTTCTTTCAGTTCAGTTGCTCAGTCATGTCTGACTCTTTGCGACCCCATGAACTGTAGCACACCAGGCCTCCTTGTCTGTCATCAACTCCTGGAGTTCACCCAAACCCATGTCCATTGAGTCAGTGATGCCATCCAACCATCTCATCCTCTGTCGTCCCCTTCTCCTCCTGTCCCCAATCCCATTCAGTATCAAGGTCTTTTCCAATGAGTCAACTCTTTGCATTAAATGGCCAAAGTATTGGAGTTTCAGCTTCAACATCAGTCCTACCCAGGACTGATCTCCTTTAGGATAGACTGGTTGGATCTCCTTGCAGTCCCAGGGACTCTCAAGAGTCTCCAACACCACAGCTCAAAAGCATCAATTGTTAGGCGCTCAGTTTTCTTTATAGTCCAACTCTCACATCCATACACGACCACTGGAAAAACCATAGCCTTGACTAGATAGACCTTTGTTGACATTCTTCTTTAAGAAAATTTTAATTTTATAAAACTTAAAAAAAGTTTAAGAAAAATTTAAGACAACTTTTTATTTTATATTGTCGTATAGCTGATTAACAATGTTGTGATAGTTTCAGGTGGACAGCTAAGGGACTCAGCTATGTATATATATGTATTCATGTTTCCCCAAACTTCCCTCCCATCCAGGCTGCCATGTAACATTGAGCAGAGATAGAAGCATTATTCCTAATAGCCACAAGGTGGAAACAAACGGAATGCTGTCAACTGATGACTGGATAAACAAAATGTGGTGTGCTCATACAATGAAATATTATTCAGCAATAAAGCGGATTGAAATACTGATACATGCTACAGCACGCTGCACACACTGTGCTAGGTTAAAGAAGATAGTCACAAAGGATCACGTATTATAACCATCTATAATGTCAAATATCCAGAATAGGCAAATGTATAGAAATAGGTGGAGAAGGCAATGGCACCCCACTCCAGTACTCTTGCCTGGAAAATCTCATGGATGGAGGAGCCTGGCCAGCTAGAGTCAGACACAACTGAAGCAACTTAGCATGCTGGCATGCATACAGATAGGAAGTAGACCGTGGTTGTCTCTAAGGGGATGGAAGGGTGGGCAGGGATGATAATTTAAAGGGTGTGGGTTTCTGGGGAGAGGTAATGAAAACATTCTACAACTGATAGTAGTGACAGTTGCACAACTCTGAGAAGATACTAAAAACCATGGAATTATGGACTTTAATGGGCCAGCTGTAAAATATGTGAATTATATCTCAACAAAACTGTTAGCCAAAGAAAAATGGGGTTATGAATAGGTCTACCTCTCAGTTTTGTTATGAAGATCAGTAAGATAATGCAGAGAAGGTAGTATAGAATCAGTTCAGTTCAGTTTACTCACTCACTCGTGTTGGACTCTTTGTGACCCCATGGACTGAAGCATGCCAGGCTTCCCTGTTCATCACCAACTTCCGGAGTTCACCCAAACCCATGTCCATTGAGTTGGTGATGCCATCCAACCATCTCATCCTCTGTTGTCCCCTTCTCCTCTCACCCTCAATCTTTCCCAGCATCAGGGTCTTTTCAAATGAGTCAGCTCTTCGCATCAGGTGGCCAAAGTATAGGAGTTTGAGCTTCAACATCAGTCCTTCCAATGACCACTAAGACTGATTTTCTTTAGGATGGATTGGTTGGATCTCCTTGCAGTCCAAGGGACTCTCAAGAATCTTCTCCAACACCATAGTTCTAAAGCATCAGTTCTTTGGTGCTCAGCTTTCTTTATAGTCCAACTCTCACATCCATACATGATGACTGGAGAAACCATAGCCTTGACTACACGGACCTTTGTTGTCAAAGTAATGTCTCTGCTTTTGAATATGCTATCTAGGTTGGTCATAACTTTCCTTCCAAGGAGTAAACGTCTTTCTATTTCATGGCTGCAGACACCATCTGCAGTGATTTTGGAGCCCCCCAAAATAAAGTCTGACACTGTTTCCACTGTTTATTCATCTATTTGCCTATGAAGTGATAGGACCAGATCCCATGATCTTTGTTTTTTGAATGTTGAGCTTTAACCCAACTTTTCCCTCTCCACTTTTACTTTCATCAAGAGACTTTTAAATTCTTCTTCACTTTCTGCCACAAGGGTGGTGTCATCTGCATATCTGAGGTTATTGATATTTCTCCTGGCAATCTTGATTCCAGATTGTGCTTCATCCAGCCCAACGTTTCTCATGATGTACTCTGCATAGAAGTTAAATAAGCAGGGTGACAAGAGACAGCCTTGACATACTCCTCTTCCTATTTGGAACCAGTCTGTTCCATGTCCAGTTCTAACTGCTGCTTCCTGACCTGCATACAGATTTCTCAAGAGGCAGGTCAGGTGGTCTGGTATTCCCATCTCTTTCAGAATTTTCCACAGTTTATTGTGATCCACACAGTCAAAGGCTTTGGCATAGTCAATAAAGCAGAAATAAATGTTTTTCTGGAACTCTCTTGCTTTTTCCATGATCCAGCAAATGTTGGCAATTTGATCTCTGGTTCCTCTGGCTTTCCTAAAACCAGCTTGAATGTCTGGAATTTCATGGTTCACGTATTGCTGAAGCCTGGCTTGGAGAATTTTGGGCATTACTTTACTAGCATATGCTGCTGCTGCTAAGTCATTTCAGTCGTGTCCAACTCTGCACAACCCCATAGACGGCAGCCCACGAGGCTCTGCCGTCCCTGGGATTCTCCAGGCAAGAACATTGCAGTGGGTTGCCATTTCCTTCTCCAGTGCATGAAAGTGAAAAGTGAAAGTGAAGTCGCTCAGTCATGTCCGACTCTTAGCAACCCCATGGACTGGAGATGAGTGCAATTGTGCAGTAGTTTGAGCATTCTTTGGCATTGCTTTTCTTTGAGATTGAAATGAAAACTGACCTTTTGCAGTCCTGTGGTCATTGCTGAGTTTTCCAAATTTGCTGGCATATTGAACACTTTCACAGCACTATCTTTTAGGATTTCAAATAGCTCAACTGGAATTTCATCACCTCCACTAACTTTGTTCGTAGTGATGCTTTCTAAGGCCCGCTTGACTTTACATTCCAGGATGTCCGGCTGTAGTAGGTGAGTGATCACACCATCATGATTATCTGGGTTCCCAGATTATGCCACTTATTTTATTATTAACTTTATATAGGAGGGACTTACCTGGGAGTCCAGTGCTAGGACTCAGTGCTTCAACTCTGGGGAGCACGGGTTCTATTCCTGGGGAACTAAGATACTGCAAACCGCACATTGCGGTCAAGAAAAAAAACCCCAACATTATATAGGAGCTAAGGGACTGAGTAGCTAGCACAGTTCCTGAGCCAGAGCTGTGTTTGTGCCCGTCCCATTCTTTGTACAGAAAACCTGAGAGGTGCAGAGAGGCTCTCATTGAACCCAGGTCTCCGGTCAGCTCATGCTTCTGGATCTTCCCTGCTCCAGTTGGGAGACATCCCTGGCAAGCAGCCAGGGGAAAGATTGCTTCAGGGCCCATTGTTGTTGCTTAGTTGCTCATTTGTGTCCGACTCTTTGTGACCCCATGAGGTGTAACCCACCAGTCTCCTCCGTCCATGGGATTCCTCAGGCCCCATTAAGGGTTAGTAAAACCATAGGCCTTCATGTTTCTCTGGAGAAATTCAAAGGAACATCTGTGGGTTAGAGCTCGGTCTGTCAACCTGTCCCCATTTTGCATCCCCTGTCCCCCTTCCTCACTCAGGTGGAGACTCAGCAATTTTTCTTTTTCTGGGATTACCCAGTAAGGAGCAGAATTATTATTTTTATTAATGGGGCCCCCTGAGCGTTTTCAATTTGAATCTTTCCCTGTAGCCTAAATCTCCCCACCCCAATTTTCTCTTTGTAGTGCAGATTAGCGACTTGGAAGGATATTTTACATTATTTTGCTCCCAGGAGGGATGGGAAAGACAGGGCTGGGCTGGGGGTTGTGGTGGCAGGCTTTGACACCGAAGTGCTAGTTTTAATGGTTATAATTCTACCCCCCACCTCTGGTCCACGATAGACTTGTCACTTGTCCTCCTTGTCCTCCAGCCTCTCCCTGCTCTGCCCCATCCTTCGGTTCCAAACAGTGGGTGTAGGTGTAGTGAAGGGAGTTATGGGGCTGAGGAGGATGTGTACCGTGTGGATTCCTTCATTTCCCCAGGGTGAGGTCTAGTACAGACAGGGAGCTTCAGGGTCCTGCTTTCACCCAGGACACATGTGCATGAGAGAGAGAGAGAGAGAGACTGTGTCTAGCGGATGCTGTTGTTCTCTGGGGTAACTACAGCCACAAATGAGCTGCCTCACCTGGGGTCTCGCCCCTCCCCAGGGTGGTCTGCCCTCAACAACTGCTCACCGTTGGGAGGGTGGTACAAGGGCTCAGCCCCTTCCTCTGGCAGGGACCTCTGCAGGGGTGTCTCAGCCCCATAACTTGCTGTGGGATCTGCTGAGGCCTTTGTGGTGGCTGTACCACAGTTCAGCCCCACCCTCCACCCAGTCCTGCTTCCTTCACTCCTGAGATGGACACAAGCAGCCTCTGACATCCAGGAGCTGGCCCTGCACTTACACCCAGGCCTGTTAGACATAATCCTTCTCACAGAATGCTGGACAAGACCTCTCATGATCATAACCACGGGAGGCACAAAACAAGACCACTCTGTAATCTCGTCCGAGCAGAACATGACCACTGTCCAAACTACAAAAATACCAAACATCGTCCTATACTGGCTGATGTGAGTGATGCTGCTTCTTTACCAACCACGGCTGTAGCCTCACTTTGGTCTCCCTCTTTCTAGATTAGATTATTAAGACATCTGATCACAGAACATAATCATAGATGCATATGAAGAACCCTTGCTTCCTAATAGCCGATTCAGAGCAAAATTGAACCGTCCCCTAAATCATCAAATGTGCGTCCAATACCTGTAAGCTGCCTTTAGCATCCCCTTCCTGAGATGCCTTGGGGCTTCCCAGGTGGTGCTAGTGGTAAAGAGCCAGCCTGCCAAAAATGCAGGACACGTAAGAGAGGCGGGTTCGATCCCTGAGTCGGGAAGATCCCTTGGAGGAGGGCGTGGCAACCCACTCCAGTATCCTTGCCTAGAGAATCCCATGGACAGAGGAGCCTGGTGGGCTACAGTCCATAGGGTCACAAAGAGTTGGATATGATGGAAACGACTAAGCACACACACACGCCACCCTGAGTAGGCTTCATTCAACAACTGACAGAGAGGTGGGGAGGACAAAACTCGTGTCCCCTCTCCCCAAAGTGCGATGGCTGGAGGACCCTTCCAACTCCAGCACTGTCTTTGGAAATCAAGTGAAGCCTTTGGTGCAAGTGCAATGCAATTAGCCTCCTCATCTGCCCATTTCTGCTTCCGTCACCCTCTGCTCAGGGTTGATCCCCGGGGGCACTCCCGTATATTTCTTGTGAGCAAATTTCTGTTTCATTTTCCAAGGAATCCAATCTTAGACAAGAAAGAGAACGAGAAGAAAGAAGATGTGAAAAGCAGGAGCCGTGGAGGAAAGGGGATGGACCTTCTGAAGATATGGGTCCCTCTCTGGAACTCCAGTGAAGGCCAGATGTTTCAGCCCTCATTTCAGGTCAGGAGGCTCTGCAGAGCGGGGAGAACGACCTGCTGAGTGACATAAAAGGGCAGCTCTCCTGTACTGACTAAAAGTGGAACAAGAACAATGGGAAAACAAGATAGAGTAGTTGGAAATGAAAAATATTACTGGTGAGATAAAATTCAATACAAGTACTGAAAGGTAAAGTTGAAGAAAGTAAAAAAGGAAAGGAAAATAAGAGAAAAGAGAAGAGATCAAGAGGAGCAATTCAGAACTAACATCTGAGTGATAGTGCTCCACCCAGAGGGGTGAAAATTATTAAGAAATAATGCAAGATAATTTCCTAAAGCTGGAGGATTTGAATCTACATGTTGAAAGAATCTACATATTGAAAGAACCTATGAATACTAGACCAGTTGGATAGCCATATGAAAAAAAAAAGAACTTTAATCCTGATCATATACCATATGTAAAAATTAATTCAGGATGAATCATAGACCTAAATGTGAAAAGTAAAATGCTATAGTTCCTAGGGAAAAAGAAAAAAAAAAAAACCCTCAGAAGAATAGCTTCATGTCTTTGGGATGGGCAAAGATTTCTCAGATAGAATACAAAACCCACTAACTATAAAAGAAAAATCACAAAATTTAGGCCCTATTAAAATTAAGAACTTCTCTTCAGTAGAGATGCTATTGAGTGAATAAAATAAGCCAAAGACTTGGAGAAGTATTTGTAACACACATACCCAACACAGAAGGTACCTCTATAGCATATATAGAAATCTTACAAACTCACAAAGTAAGAAACTGTAAGAATGAGCAAAAGATTTACAAAATAAGTCAATAAAATAAAAGAAGTACAAAATGGTCAATAAATATACTTAAAGCTGCTCAATGTTATTAGTCATCTGGAAATGCTAACTACAACCACAATAAAATACTATTATACCCTCTTACCTGAATGGCAAAAAGAAAAGGTCTGAAAGTCCTGGTGAGAATGAGGAGCGACTGGAACTCTCAGTCATTGCTGCTGATAGCTTAAATTTGTACAAACTCTTTGAAAAGCTGTTTGGCAGCACCTATAAAAATTAAGTTGTATGACTACCCAGTGATCCAACAATTCTACTTCTAAATGTAGACTGAAGGGACGTGAAAACTTATTTCCACTAAAAAACATACACAAGAACATCACAGAAACATTGTTTTTACTAGCTCAAAACTGGGGATAATTCAAAGGCCTATTGCCATTTCTATAAAATGTGGTATATATGCAACGCAATATTATGCATCAGTGAAAAAGAATCAATAGACTCTACATGGAACAACATGGATGAATGTCAGAGACATATTGTTAAGCAAAATAAGCCAGGCATAGAAGGATACATACTGTAAAATTTATTCATATGAAACTGACAAAACTAGTCCATGGCAATAGCAGGAGAGAATAGGGGCTACTTTTGGAAACCTATCAAACAGGAGAAGGCATGAATGAACTCCTTAGGTACTGGAAATGTTTGTTTTTGATATATATTTCTGTAGTTTACAATAGGTAAGTTACAAAACTACATGTAAATTCCAGCTTAAAAAGCAAGCCACTGAGTCCTCAACACAATAAAAGAAAATTCTTCACACCAATTCTTCAAATCATTGTGAGTCAGAAGAACAAGAGGAGAAAGAAATATTCTAGAGATTTCCAAGAGGGGAATCAGGTCCCTTACAAAGCAATGAGAATCAGGCTAGCATCACACTCTCATTAGCAACACCGGATACCTTTAAAATTCTGGAAAGAAAAAAAGGTTTTCAATCTAGGATTTCTGTATCCAGTGAACACAACTGTGCAAACTGTAAGGACTCATTCAATTTATCTCCTGTGAATCCTTTTTAAGGAAGCAACTTGAGGATGCATTACAATAAATGAAGGAATAATCCAGGAGAAGGGGAAGACTGAGAAGGCAAGAAGCCATAGATAAAATTCAGAAGAGCAAGGATGAGTTCCAGGGGAAGAACTGTGCACAGGCCTGGAGAGCAACCAGTCCAAACTGAAGCAAGAGGACCAAGGGTCCCAGCAGGCAGGGCTGGTGGTAGTCTCCAATGACAAGGGGCACCAGATAGAACACGCATTATTAAGACTTCTAAAAGAACTGGGAATGTAATAAAGACAAGTAGGACAAAAGAATAAAGAAAGGCAACTTGAAACTCAAAACACACACACACACACACACACAGTTGTACCTGAAAGAGAACTGTAAGTATATATAGTACACTACTTAGCTCTGCAGCGAATAGTCTTTAGGCATAATAATGTGCCTAGTGATTTTCAATTCCTTTTTAAAAACATATTTATTTATTTAGTTGACTGTGCCAAGTTTTAGTTGTGGCACATGGTATCTTTGTAGTGGCATGAGAATTCTCAGTTGTAGCGTGTAGGATCTAGCTCCCTGACTGGGGACTGAACCCAGGCTCCTTGCATTGAGAGTGCAGTTTTATCTGCTGGACCTCCAGGGAAGTCCCTCCATTCTTAGAAGCAATTCAAAAGGCTTAATCCGGTTATGTGCTTAGTTGCTCAGTCGTGTCCAACACTTTGTGACCCCTTGAACTGTAGCCCACCAGGCTCCTCTGTCCATGGGATTTCTCAGGCAAAAATACCGGAGTGGGTTGCTATTTCTTCCTTCAAGGGATCTTCCTGACCCAGGGGTTGAACCTGCGTCTCCTGCATTGCAGGCAGATTCTTTACTTGCTGAGCCATCAGAGAAGCTCCAATCCAGGTATAGAATAAATGTAAATATTATCAACTTTACCAACAGAAAAGTAAAAGTATGGATGACAGAAGTTAGGAGGTATAAGTGGGAGAAGTGAGGTGAAGGGAAGGATATAGGAGTATTGATATCCTGTTTTTACAAAGTACAGATTCTCTTTTGCAAAGTGCAACTCTAGAGGGTAGAAGATCACAGAGGTAGCCAATGGAAGAACTAAAAATAGAGACGTGGCAGGAGGGGGTGGAGGTGGTGCAAGACAGATAAATCCTCGTCTGTTACAGTAGTAAGTCAATAGATTTTGTCTAAAATTGATGCATCAAGAAATATCAGCAGAAGCATATTATTTAGAAAAATGAAGATAAATATAAGAAGAGACATTTTAAAAAGTTAGACGTGGCTGCCTTAGGGGAACAGATCTGGAAGTAGGAAGCAGTTTAGCAGGAGGCTGTATTTAACCTTGTGCATATATATTTGGAATAAAACAGTTTGGGGAGGTATTTTTTGTTTTGTGCTGAGGAAGACAGACATGGGTCAGATGAAGGAGGAGACTGTAAAAGCTTTCCTCTTTTTCTAAGGATCATCAAGGTATCAAGGGACCTTGTGACAGCCCCCACCTGAAAAGGACTTGAAGTTATGCTTTGACATCTGGGGACTGAACACATTCAGTTTTTATAGGAGCAGGGATTTGGGGACTTTGAAATGTCACTAATTTTCTTGCCAAGGCTCCTCTGTGATAAACTTCATCCCCCCCTTCTTCCCCCTCAAAAATACAATTTTCAATAAATAGCAAGCTCATAAATAACATGGGGCACCACGGCTCCTAATGAAACAGTGACAAATGTGATATCTTCATGGGATCAGGAGAAATAACAAAGGGGAGCAGTGGGATGGGACTGGAGCACCCAGAGCTTGTGAGATTTTATTAAAAATCCTTTAAGTTTCCTGCAGCCCATTAAAGCAATTCTCTTGCAAAATAATTAGACATCATTCAGAGACGTCGCTGCCTTATTAGGATGCCGATCCTCAGCTTCTGCAGGTAGAGGGTGGACTTTGAGCCTGCCCAAGATACGTGGAAAACAGGCTGGACTGGGTCCTCACCTTGGCTCGCCTGCTAGATAACTATATGTCCTGGCCGGGGGGTGGGTGGGTGGGTGGGTGGGGGTCTCTGCTATCATCTGGGCCCCAGTCTCTATCTGTAAAAATGGGAGAGTTGGACAGGATCTGTGCTCCGAATCTGTTTGAGATGGTAGACAGATTGTTCTCCCTGCACAAAATCCGTGGCCACACATACAATTTGGTAAATAATTTCAGAGGGCTCACGGCTCCCTGTTGCCCATCTGTGATCCTCTGAAGTCATTTCAGCTCGAGTACTCTGAGGTTCTATTCTTTTCCTTTTCTGTGGCTTACAGCCTATAGCAACTGGCCGCAGTTTTTGTAGACAGTTGTTCTAACAGCGTGAAGCAGAACTCTTCAAGAAAGTCCTTGCTCTCCACAGGCATCGCCTTTCACTCAGCACTGGCTGGTGGTATCTGCAAGCTCCCCTGACTTGCAGACATCTGACTTGCGGATGTCCTGTATGATCAGCCAGCTGGCCAGTGCTGGACTCAGCAGTGGTTCCCTTCAGATCTCCTTAGAGGAGACCAGCTCTCTGGGCCTCCAAATCCCCGAGCTTCCAGCCTGCCTCCTGAAGCTGTGATGTGAACGGGAGCTCTGTGTGGCTCACTCTCAAGGTTCCTAGTCCAACATCTGCAGGTTCTGTACTTATTCTATGCCCTGGACTCTCCCTGTTACACTGCTGCTGGAATCCAATTAACAAATTTCCTCTACTTCATTAACAAATCTCCCCTCCTCTGCCAAGATTGGGAGGGTCCATGTACCTGGTCCACTGTCTCTGCCCTGTGTCTAGCTTTACCCATTTCCTCGGGTGTGCCCGGCTGCTCATCAGCCTGACTTGTCTCTCCTGGCCTCTCAGTCTATCAATGGCACTTAGAAGGGTTAATAACCACCGTTTCTTGAGCACCTTCTATATGCTTGATGCTGATCACAGCACCCTCATCCTTCAGGCTGTAGAGGGGGAAATTGACACTCAAGAGAGGTTAAGAAATGTGGCCGAGGACACACGACTGGCAAAGGCTATGGTAGGCAGACTTATAAGACAGTCTTCGGCGATCTTTACTTCTGGTATTCACACCCTTGTGTAATTCTCTCCCCTTTAGAGTGGGCTGGGCCAAGTGACTTGATTCTGATAAGGAGAATATGGCAAGGACTTCCCTAGTGGTCCGGTGGTTGGGAGTGCACCTGCCAATGCAGGGGACATGGATCTGATCCCTGGTCCGGGTGATTCCACATGCCACAGAGCAGCTGAGCCTGTGCACCACAGCCGCTGAAGCCCCGGAGCCCAGCACACCTAGAGCCCCTGCTCCACAGTAAGAGAAGCCAGCGCAGTGAGAAACCCCTGCGCTGCAACAGAGAGCAGCCCCCACGCGCCGCACCTTCAGAAAGCCTGCACGCAGCAGCGAAGGCTCATGCAGCCAAAAAGAGAGAGCGAGAATGTATGGCAAGGGTAATAGGCTGCCACTTTTATGATCCGGTTACCAGAGTTTGTGACTTCCTTCTTGCTCACTGTTGTTATTGTTTAGTTGCTAAGTCGTGTCCAACTCTTTGCGACCTCGTGGACTGTAGCCCACCTGGCTCCTCTGTCCATGGGATTTCCCAGGTAAGAATACTGGAATGGGTCACCATGTCCTTCTCCAGGGGATCTTCCCAACCCAGGGATCAAACCCACATTTGATTTCCTGCATTGTCAGGTGGGTTCTTTACGCTGAGACGTCAGGGAAGTTGTTTTTCTTGCTGCTGCTGCTGCTGCTAAGTCGCTTCAGTCGTGTCTGACTCTGTGTGACCCCATAGACGGCTAGCAGACTCTATTTATTGTCCTCTGGCTTGTACACTGTAATGAAGCAAGATGCCAGGTGGAAGAGGCCCATGAAGGAAGGGACTGAGGCCCTCAGTGCAGTAGCTAGAAACTCAGCCACATGAGGAGCTTGAAAGTGAATTCTTCCCCAGTGCAAACCATCAGATAAGACTATAGGCTCTGGTGGTGGTTTAGCAGCTATGTCATGTCCGACTTTTGTAAACCCATGGACCATAGCCTACTAGGCTCCTTTGTCCATGGGATTCTCCAGGCAAGAATACTGGAGTGGGTTGCCATTCTCTTCCCAAGGGGATCTTCCTGACCCAGGAATTGAAACCGGGTCTCCTGCATTGCCGGCTGAGCTCAGACTCTTTACCGACTGAGCTAAGAGGGAGGCCCTGGACTGACACTATAATTGGAGCCTGTGGGAGACCATGGCTTGTAGAGGATCCAGATAATCTGGACCCAGACTCCTGACTTGCACAAAATGTGAGACAATGACTATGTACTGTTTCAGGCTCTTAAGTTTTGGAGTGCTTATTGCACAGCACAATAGATAACTAACATAATGGGCAGGCTAGGATGTGAAGCCAAGTCTGTTTGGTACTAACATTCTGCATCGATGCTGCTATCAGACTCTTTACCGACTGAGCTAAGAGGGAGGCCCTGACTGACACTATAATTGGAGCCTGTGGGAGACCATGGCTTGTAGAGGATCCAGATAATCTGGACCCAGACTCCTGACTTGCACAAAATGTGAGACAATGACTATGTACTGTTTCAGGCTCTTAAGTTTTGGAGTGCTTATTGCACAGCACAATAGATAACTAACATAATGGGCAGGCTAGGATGTGAAGCCAAGTCTGTTTGGTACTAACATTCTGCATCGATGCTGCTATGCCAGGCTGCCATTCTCGACCTCTGCTCTGCGCCGTGGTGTGGAGGAGCTATTGGTGATTGGCAGGCCCTGTAGCACCTCTGCTTCCAGCTCCAGGGCTCACATACGCAGTGGGGAATCCAAGGGACAGCGACGTAGCTCAGCGTGGAGGCTCCAGCCTTGGTGAGTGAGAGAACCCTGGATCAGGAGCCAGGAGAGCCACTTCTCACCCTAGCTTTATTCGAATGAGGCTAGAGACTCTTCGGGCCTCCATTTCTCTATGCGTCAGTGGGCTTGTTGGACGAGAACACGTTCATTCCTACCAGTTCTTCTGAGTTCAAGTCGGATCCTAGGGCTGCAGGAGGCCCTTCCCCGAAGCCCGTGCCCTGGGGTGAGTGTGACCTCACCTGAGAGGCTTGAGGCTTGGACAGAGATTGTGGGAACCTGCCTGCTTTTGGGGAGGGGCGGTTGTGACTGGGGGCTTCCCTGCTGGCCCAATGGTAAAGAACACGCGTGCCAGTGCAGGAGACGTGGGTTTGATCCTTGGGTCTGGAAGATTCCCTGGAGAAGGAGATGGCAACCCACTCCAGTATTCTTGACTGGGAAATGGACAGAGGGGCCTGGCGGGCTACGGTCCATGGGAAAGAGCTGGACACGACTTAGCGACTCAACAAGTTGTGACTCGAGCCCCTGGTGGGGTCCTGCCTCGACCCCTGAAGTTCCTATCTAACCACCATTTCCTGGGGGTCTTTCAGTGACCTTTGGATGGGGGGACACCCACTGGAGTGAAGAATTGGTTCCCAGGGCAAAGGGCGTGGCAGTGGGACTGTGAGTGTGTGTGGAGAAGGGTGCTAACTCACTGCGCTTCAATAGGGAGCTTTTATTACATGCAGGGGGCTGTGATGAATGGGATCCCACCCTCCCTCTGTCTTATTCCATTTCCCTGGCCCCGGCGAGATTTATGCAGCTTCACTTACAGTCCTGCGAGGCTAACACAGAAAAGTTATTCAGCTTCTTTCTTCCTCTTCTTTCCTTGCCCTTTTCCATTTCTAGGCAGGAGCAGAGGTGAGAGGAGGTTTTTACCACCTCCTGTAAATTATGACTGTGGATACTCACACAGCCTTCTCTCCTGTCTTTGAGCTGCATATAGTCCCTGGGGTTCAGAGAGATCTCCTTTAATGCTCTAAGGAGACAGAAAAGCAGAGGACTTATGAGGACCCTTACGAGGCTCAGAGGCAGACCATTCTGCTTGAAACTTGGCTCTACCACTTCCTAGCTGTGTGGCCTCAGGCACATTTCTTAACCTCTCTGACCTCAGTCCTGTAAAACGTGGGACTATAGTACCTTATCTCAGAGAGCTGTTGGCAGTACCGAAGGTGACAGAGTACATAAAGGGCTCAGGCTGATGCTGGCACACAGTAGGCAGGCAGTAGATGCTAGTGATGACTATTCGTCCCCACAGCCCTGAGAGGTGAGCGGCCCTGAGGCTGCTCGTCTGGCACTCTGCCTCTTCCAGGAGCTGTGCTGTCAGCTGCCTCTCAGCCAAGTTCTGCTGCCCTTCTGAAGGTGGCACTTAGCTTCTAACTCCGTCTTGTTTTCCTGTCTCTGCTTGAATGTGTCCTTTGGCCTTTCCTTGGAGGCAGCAGAGGGGGGAGGAGAAGGATGAAGTGGGAAGAGAAGAGACTACGGTGCTGGAACCCAGAGGCACGAGGTCTGACTTCCGAAGCCCGTCTTTGCAAATCTCTTTATAACTTAACAGCAGTTTTCACTTTAATCACATCCTTTACCCCCTCATTTATAGAGTGGGTGTTATCAACATGTGTAAAGTTTTTTCATTTTAAAAGGATATATGTGCACATATATATACGTGTGACTGTGCCAGGTCTTAGCTGTGGCATGTGAACTCTTAAATGTGGGATCTATTTCCTTGACCAGGGATTGATTGAACCGGGGCACTCTGCAATGGGAGCACAGAGTCATAGCCTTTACACGTAGCTCAACATGTGTAAAGTTCTATTCTTGCCGGACAGAAGAGAAAACCTAAGACTCAGAGAGGTAGAGCTGGTTGCCCAGGATGACACGGCTAGAAAGAAGTAGAGCAAATTTGAATCCTGATGTGTGGACCCCTATCTCAGCCCTTTACCATTTCCCTGGGGCTTCAGGTGACTCTAGGTGAGTCCCACTCTGTTCTCTTGCCTGGAAACGAGGTGCTGGGCCTAGATCGTCCCTGAGACTCCTTCCAGCCTGGGTGGAGTTTAGGTCTGTCTGGTCCTCAGACAGGAGGAGCAAACTTCTCAAACTCTCTGGCTCAGTTGCTGATGGAAAATTTCTGCCTCAGCTTCGCTGTGCCTTTGGAGTTTTGGGCCCTGGAAGCTGAGTGTCGTACTTAATTATTCAGAAACCCATATATCCTCTGTAAGCAAGAAATCTACTTCGAAAGGCAAGAAATGCCACAAATTGTTTACTGCTCTTTGCTTCAAATTTAGAGTGGGAAGCAGGTGTTGGGAGGCATCTCTGGCTGCTGGAGGCAAGTTTCTGTTCACTTGGCTCATTTGGGTATAAACGCTCTTGTCTTATCCAGCTGTGTTAGGGGAGGGTGGCCCATGGGTTGGATCAGGGGAGGTGGTCCCACTGAAACAAGACAACTCAGATTGGGACTTGAATTCTTTCAATTGCAATCACACACCTGGTCTCAGGACTTAAGCTCTGGTTCTTGATGTCTCATCATAGAAAGATTTGTGCCCTTGTAAGAGGAGGGAAGAGGGCAGGGCACAACTTCTGAAAGAATAACACAGCCCAAGGAAAGATTGAAGGCAGGAGAAGGGGACGACAGAGGATGAGATGGTTGGATGGCATCACTGACTCAGTGGACATGAGTTTAAGCAAGCTCCAGGAGTTGGTGAAGGACAGGCAAGCCTGACATACTACAGTCCATGGGATCACAAAGAGTCGGACATTATTTAGCGACTGAACTGAACGGAAGGACATGACATAAACTGATTAGAGCCAAACAGGTCCAAGATGGTGGACAAGTCGACTTCCACTAGACCTTGAACCTCATTATACACTCACTGTAACACATCAGCGAGCTAAATGGCACACCCACAGGTGCTGTGACAGTTCCAAGCTAACCATCAAAGACCAAACAGTGGGCACAAGGAAAGATTGAAGGCAGGAGAAGGGGACGACAGAGGATGAGATGGTTGGATGGCATCACTGACTCAGTGGACATGAGTTTAAGCAAGCTCCAGGAGTTGGTGAAGGACAGGCAAGCCTGACATACTACAGTCCATGGGATCACAAAGAGTCGGACATTATTTAGCGACTGAACTGAACGGAAGGACATGACATAAACTGATTAGAGCCAAACAGGTCCAAGATGGTGGACAAGTCGACTTCCACTAGACCTTGAACCTCATTATACACTCACTGTAACACATCAGCGAGCTAAATGGCACACCCACAGGTGCTGTGACAGTTCCAAGCTAACCATCAAAGACCAAACAGTGGGCTGTGGCCCAATTTCTGGAAATCCTCACCCCTCCCCAAGTAGTTGAAATAATCCTCCCACTCACTAGCCTGTGAAATTACCCAGCTCATAAAATCTAATGACACCACATCTTGAGGCCACACACTCTGTGGAGTGTGTTTCTCTCTAAATAAATTCACTTCTTTACCTATCACTTTGTCTCTCACTGAATTCTTTCTGCAACAAGACGTCAAAAACCTGAGCTTTGTTAGGTCCTGAAACCAGGTGTGTGATCTCAGTTGGAAGACCATGGGTTTGGCTGGGTTCAAGTCCTGGCACAAGGGTTTAAGTCCCAATCTGAGGTGGGCATTTTACCCCCTTCCCTCCTGTTTCACCAAGACCCACATCCCCACTCTCCCCATAAGTCTACTGAGGAGCTTTTGGAAATCTGTCATCTCCTTGGAGCTTCAGCTTTCTCATCAAAAAATAGATTCATGTGTATTCTGCCTTGTAAGGACAGTGAGGTTGTGAAAATCACCCAGGACCTGAGGGAACTCCTGAATTTGTGGAGTTTAAGAATATTGGTGATAGGATTCAGCTGGTCCCTCTTCTGATCTGGGGCTGGGCAGGGTGTGGAGGGTAGAAAGCTGCAGGAGAATGGACAGAGATGTTTGTTTCAGAAGTTTTTTGAGAGTCAGGATGCTCAGGCACCCCTTCTACGAGTCCTAAGATTTCTTCTTGCTTGGGCTCTTGGGGACATTCCACACCATCTTTGAATGAGGTCTTGGTGTCAAGTTGCTTTTTGACTCTCTAGGTCAGGTGGACAGTGAGGAGAAAAACAAGTGCTTGTTAGGTGTTGGTCACTGAGCTGAGGACTTTGCCTGAGTTAGCTATTCTCTTTCAGCCACTTTGTGCAGCATAAATGATTTTATCCACTTTACAGACTAAAGAAACAGAGGCTTAGCAAAATTATCACTTGCACTGGGTTACATAGTGGAGCAAGGATGTGATCTGAGAGACATGTGTCCCCTAGTGACATTTCCTATCAAATCACGGAGCTTTGTTAGGAAAGTCAGCTTTCCAGGTGGAAAATAGCTTGAATGGCATCCCAGAGCCCTGGCTCTCTGCACTGATGCCGTGCAGTCAGAGCCAGCCATTGGTCCCCAGCCAGTCATCCTTGTTTCAGTTCCTTATCTCCATGCTTGGACACCCACCAGGTCATTGGTCTTAGAGTCAGAACTCCAAGAGGAGGAAAGAGCGCCCCTGGTGGTCATGGTGTGTGGGCATCTCACAGCCTCTCCCCACCATGGAAACATCTATGGTCCCTCCTTGTCCTCGCACCGGACCAGCAGCCATATGCTGCCCTGGTCCAAAGAATTTCCCAAGCTGGGTCATGGCACCACTCTGAATGGGTTCAATAACTTAGTCACTTAGACATGCATTTGACCTACATATCAGTTCAGTTCAGTCACTCAGTTGTGTTCAACTCTTTGCAACCCCATGAATCGCAGCACACCAGGCTTCCCTGTCCATCACTAACTCCTGGAGTTTATCCAAACTCATGTCCATCGAGTCAGTGATGCCATCTAGCCATCTCATGCTCTGTCGTCCCCTTCTCCTCCTGTCCCCAATCCCTCCCAGCATAAAAGTCTTTTCCAGTGAGTCAGCTCTTCACATGAGGTGGCCAAAGTATTAGAGTTACAGCTTCAGCATCATTCCTTCCAAAGAAATCCCAGGACTGATTTCCTTTAGGATGGACTGGTTGGA
>SJYC01141943.1:0-33257 GCA_006408675.1 Madoqua kirkii
AAGTACCACAGAATATTTGGAGCCAAGTCTGATCTCAGAAGGCCTCAGCCTGCAACAGCTTAGAACAAGGCTTTGGTTCCCACCAGACTGGGGCTGAGTAGCGGCCCAGTAAAAGCTCCGTATCCTAGCTACTGGATCAGTGGGCAGTGCCAAGGGCCCTGGCCCGTTGCTTTGCTCAAAGCAATTACCAGAGATGGAATGTAGTAAAGCAAGTGAAGTGTAAAGAGGGGAAAACCGTACAGAGCTTGTTGACAGACTCATGGGCGGACTCAGGGAGAGAGTCACTGAGTTTGCACCTTTGTGGCAGTTTGAATCACTTTTATGGGACATTTCTTCCAGGTTTCCTTTGGCCAATCATTGTGAACTTGCCTTGTTCACAGTCCTTATTTGATATATCTCAAGATCCTTCACTGTGTGTACAGGCATCTCTTAGCCAAGATGGATTTTAATGAAAAAGCATCTTGGTAGAACATCCCTAGACATAACTCTCATTTGGCCTCCAAGGAACCTATCTGTGTGTGTGTGGTCAGGGAGATCTCCTGATTCCAAGAACGAGAGATATGTGGTGTGGGCAGGGGCCAGACTCCTTATCCTAATTGTCCTGCTCTTCTCCTCTTGGAGTTTCCATTTACAGGGGTGACTCTCCCATTGCTTTCCCCTGTTGACCAGCAGCTTGGTCATGCCTGACTTTGCGACCCCGTGGACTGCAGCACACCAGGCTTCCCTGTCCTTCACTGTCTTCCAGGGGTGGGGTGGCTGTGCATCTACCTCCTCCTTCAGATCCATGTGTCTTGTCCTCCCTCAAGTCTAAGGCTAACTGGGTAACTGGAAGACCTCTGAATCCATTTCTATGTGGACTACAGTGTTTATTAAAGAAAATGTAAGAAATGTGCAAATCTGAAGCTTACTTATATATTCAAAGTTAACAGTAACTGCAGCAATTGTTTAGAATTTAAATTTAGGCCAAAAAAATTTTTTTTTCAGGGAGGCAAGTTTCATCATTGACATTGTTTAGAATTACAGAGAATGATGCTAATAAAAAGCAGACTAACTGTTAGTTGGTTTTATTATTGTGCAGTCACTCAGTTGTGTCTGACTCTTTGACCCCGTGGACTGCAGCCTGCCAGGCTCCTCTGTCCGTGGGATTATCCAGGCAAGGATACTGGAATGGGCTGCCATTTCCTTCTCCATGGTTTTATTATAGTTTTTACATTCTCTAGACAAGGCTGGCCCTGCTTCCTGCCCAGAGAGGTTTGTTCCACGTCTCTGCCCTTGATAAGTATGCCTGCCTGAATGTTTTCAGCAGGGAGGAGATACAATGAGCAAAGTGCAGATAATTTTGAAATTAACAACTGTAATAAATATTTGCTACTGCTAAGTCGCTTCAGTCATGTCTGACTCTGTGTGACCCTATGGACTACAGCCACCCAGGTTCCTCCATCTATGGGATTTTCCAGGCAAGAGTATAAAACTCTGTTTGAAGGTTGGAGTTGAGATAGTAATTTAATGATTTTAAATCAGAAGAATATTGTTTTCTTGTTTTTTCTGATTTTAGTTATTAGCTAGGTTTTTGTGAGAAGAGTCATTTAAATATGTATTATAAACACCCTTTGTAGGGTTGCAGCAAGTGCTTTTACTTTCATAAACATCCTTCTCAGTGTGAGTTAAAGGGACTGGTCTAGAATTATCTCTCCAGCCCTTTCAAGGCTGACAACCTGTGATCTATTTTGTTTCTTGTGAATGAAAGGACAAACTATTACCCCTACCCCCACCCCTTCATCTCCCACAGTTCTCCTCCTTACCCCTAATCCTCAGGGGTCTGCTTGAAGAAGAGATTAAACTTGCACATCTTTCTGCATTTCTGTAATCTCCACAGCAGAAAGATGTAAGACATGGGCTAAATAATCGGGCGGGGGGAGGAGGGGGAGCCGTAAATACTAAAGCATTTTCCGGGTCTTTGTGAACCTAAAGGTGTCCATGGAGAGGTTGAGTGCTCTGGGATGGGTCCCATTTCTTATGTAGTGGTGGGTCTCCTGATACAGAATGGGGAAAAACAAAGGGAACTGACATTTCTCTGCATAAAAATGGCAATGAAAGCTACTATCTTCTTCCTGGGACGCAGCAGTTCTGAAATTATGATGCATATGGGATTTTGACTCTGTTGCTTCTGAAAATTAGTTCCTGTCCTTGGAAAATGTAGTGTGTGTGTGTGTGTGTGTGTGTGTGTGTGTGTGTGTTATGCAACAGATGCCTCAACAGAAGCCTCCCTCAACCCCATCCCACCCATTGCCTCTTGACTACTAGAGGGCATGTGAAAGTGTATATTCACCTCACACACTATCCTGGGAAAATCTGAAGTGGCTCAAATAGAGTGAATGCGACAGCCCTCCTTCAACTGTCCTGCTGAAGGCGCTTTGATACTGCTCTTGACAGAGTCACTCACTTTAGAAAATATACTGCTGGAGATTGCTAGCTCCTACAGGCCAGAAGAGAGGTGAATCCTATGGTAAGACCAGATTCTAGGGGTGTAATTATCTTCTTTCTCCTCCTAGTGCTCTTCCTCCTGCTTCTTATTTTTTTAATTACTGTACACCAAGAAAGATGGAACGGATTAATGGACTTCCATGTTCCCATCACTCATTCACCACTTTTGCTAATCTTACCCCATCCTGCTACCTGACACATACAACTTTAAAGCAAATCTCAGGTACATATGATTTCATTCTCAAGTTAATGATTCCCTTTTTTACATGGCCATAATACTTTTATCTTACCTTTAAAAACTAGTAATTCCACAGAGCATCAAATATCTACTCAGTGTTCACATTTTCAGTTGTCTCATGACTGTCTTTTTTATGTTTTACATTTGTTTGAATCAGTTTCTATAACGTGAATAGTTGATTTTTCTTTTCTGTTTTCATCTTTTCTTCCTCACTAAGGTGGAGTTTTCTTGAAGGTAGAGGTTTGCATTGAGGAAGTATACATACAAATAATGATATCTAATAATTATGGATGTAGTAATAATTCAGAGAAGGCAATGGCACCCCACTCCAGTACTTTTGCCTGGAAAATCCCATGGACGGAGGAGCCTGGTTGGCTGCAGTCCATGGGGTCGCTAAGAGTTGGACACGACTGAGCGACTTCACTTTCACTTTTCACTTTATTGCATTGGAGAAGGAAATGGCAACCCACTCCAGTGTTCTTGCCTGGAGAATCGCAAGGATGGGGGAGCCTGGTGGGCTGCCATCTATGGGGTCGCACAGAGTTGGACACGACTGAAGGGACTTAGCAGCAGCAGCAGTTCTTTTAACAGAATGGGAGTGGGTCTCTCTTGACAGATGCTGGAAAAAATCTGGGGCCTCTTAGGGAAAAAACATTAATGGCTGTTGGAAAAAAATAATACATATTTAATTGAAGTTGAAGTTGTTGAAAGATAATTATTTTAAACTAAAGTCAAGATTCTCATGCAAGTAGGAAGTGAACCAATGCCAAAGATTTTATTGGGTGCTTTCATTAGTGATTAAACCAGTAAGATGTTACAACCAGTTTAAAGGAGAAAATCTGAAGAGCAAACACTTATATACAGGCAATGGGAAATGAGAAAATTAAGCTGCTGATAGAAGTGAAAACTTCATGGGCTAATGAAATGTAATTGTTGGAATCTTCTTTTCTGCAAGAGAAAATCAAATGTATCTCTACAAAACAAAATTCATTTGCATCTCTGTGGACAAGAATCACTTGCATTTCTATCAGCCTTCTACTATTTACAGAGTTGTAAAGGCAGTAAAAGGAACAGATTCCTATAAAATCAGATAGGCCCCATTGGTCATCTAAACAATGCCCTAGCTTCCCACTGAAAGGATATCCAGTAATCTTTTGCCCATTTCAAAGTCTTTCACAGGGACTACCCTGGTGGTCCAGGGGCTTAAAGACACCATACTCCCAATGCAGGGGGGCCCAGGTTCAATCCCTGGTAGGGAAACTAGATCCCACATTTCCCAACCAAGACAAATTAAAATAATAAGTAAATAAAAATTTTAAAAATGTCATTCACAAATTTTCCTAACAGACCCATAAATAAAAACCTATTTATCAAGTAGAATAACCAGGCAAGGTGATTTCTTAAAAAGATTCCTTAATAAAGATGATGTTACAGAGAGGCTCTGGAAGCCAGTTATCACTCTCCTGCTGTATCTCCCTTTTCCATTAAATTGTCTCTTTCTTTTAAGTTGTCATCATGGAAGATTTGGTAGTGGGGTAAGGTAGAAAACTTTAACATTGTATCCAAAAAGTTTGACTCAAGAAAAATGAGGAAGGGTCACATCCTTGCAGGCAGGTGGTTTACCTAACACTCCTGAACCACCTGCAGAAAGCTGATTAGTTACCCACCTACTAGTCAGTGTAGTCTCAGATGAAGTGCAGTTTCTCAACATACGGTATGTTCATTAAACTGCACTGACATTTTCAATGTCCAGCTTTAAGATAAAGATATTGACCAGTGGACGGTTTATTGGTCACAATTCTCCTCCTTAACTGGGATGTAAAGCATAACCCTGATGTAAGTTTCACATGTTAGCTCTTCCCAGGCTCTAGTCTCCAAACATGCCTGGGGCATTGTTCTGTCCTGCTGGCTTGGACCTCAGATTGTGCTAGTTATTACCTTTTCTTTTCCATTCATCTGGATCTTCTTTTCATACCTGGAGCCAGAAATTTTCAAGATCACAAGTATTAGAACCTCCAGGAAGTTCATTTGGCTTAGAGAAAAGGGATCATGACCACAGCAGTCCAAAACCAGAGAAAGGCCCAGTAGGGTTGATTATCCAAACAAAAGTGAGTACAAGATACTGAAACTTCTAACAGCAGCATGGAACAGCCCGCGGGAAATAATTCTCAAGTGAAAGTGGAAGATACTATCCTCCTCACAAAACTGGAAAACACTTAAGTAAAATACCTCGTGCCAGTGAGGGCATGTATCTTAGTAAAGACAACTGGGAAACTGAATGGCTCCATGACCGAGAGCCCTAGAATGCCGTACCTCTCAGGCTACCATGTCCCCTTCTGGGGACAATTCAAAATACAGTGAAAAGTTAATGCACAAAAAGCTATATTTTAATATTATTTCTCCAATGCATGAAAGTGAAAAGTGAAAGTGAAGTCACTCAGTCGTGTCCAACTCTTCGCGATCCCATGGACTGCAGCCAACCAGGCTCCTCCGTCCATGGGATTTTCCAGGCAAGAGTACTGGAGTGGGGTGCCATTGCCTTCTCCAACAATAATAAAAGCAACCTGAATTTAGCAATAAAGATTCATAATAGACATTTGTCTCTTTTTAAATAAGACATAGGTGTTTAAATAATGATTATGAAGAGCTTATAAAAAACACCACAGGAAAACATGTGATAATTGAATTTTTTAAAGTTTTTACTATGGAAAAATATCAGACAAAAAAAGTAGAGAAACTTACATGATGAACTCTTACATTGAACAGTTTCTTATACAATTTTTAATGCAAAGCAAATTCATTTCATCTTCTGTATTCACTTTACTTCCCAGATTATTTGAAGCCAATCTGAGATGATATCATTTCATATGAAGATGTTTCAGCATGTACCTCTAAGAGAAAATAATTCCTTAAAAAACATACATGCCGTCTAAAAAATTAATATACCCATCAGAAAATAAAACATTCAAAATCCAACATTCCAAACAAATAACCACAATTATTACATCCTCTTCATCAGCTCCTTTGATCCTGTTCTTATTCTACTGGGTCTTGGGTTAGCAATCTGAGTTCACACAGTTATCAGCTTCAGAACCAAAAAGTAAGTCCTGGAAATCCTGACTCAGAGTCTTGGTACAGTCTGAGAGTTGTCTAAGGGCTGTCAGTTCAGAAGCCTGTATTCTGAGTCCATTCTTTGAAGTATCCGTAATTAGAAAGCCCCAGGACACTTGTTTTCTTGAGGCTGTAAGTTTTTTTTTCTGTAAAGATCCAACCCGATCTCTGATTTGTAACTTAAAGCAGAGCCTTCAGGCAAGTATGAGAGAAAAGTGGAAATGATCTGTAAGACTGGATGGCTGTGGTTAATTTACTACAGTAACCAGCAGTATCAGAATGGACAACAAAATTGTCTAATGTGTGCATGTTGCGTAAGGGTCTGATCAGTGTTTCCTCTGAGGAAACATATTATGGACATCAAGGGCAGTGGCAGTCTTAAGACCTCACTGTAAATTGTACTATTCTGAACTATTTATAAAAGCATTTTACCTCTATAAACTTAACTTGGTGAATGCTGAGCATCTCTTCTGATTGGACAGCTCTTCCTATGTACGCTACTCTTAACAATAGTATAGAATTTATATTATGAATGTACTATGCTGCCCAACAAATCTAATTATGTCTAATATTATTTTTTTATAAAGTAAGAGAACAATTCTTTGGATTTTCTAGAGGTTGAGTGTCTCCAAGATAGTTTTCTGATCATTTTATTTTTTCTGAACTTGGGCTCCAATTTTGGGAAGGCAAAAGCAACAGATTTAATAGAGTAGACTTGGTCCATGATTTAAAAGGGATCATGGATGCTTGAGAAAAAATTTTACCTAATCATTAAAACAGTATTTAAAATAGAGAAGTAGCCCAAACAAATTTAAGCAATATTGGCTCTTTCATATGTGAAGAGACTTTCTTCTTTGTTCTTGAAGTAATCACAGACATGATATAATCAACATAAAGAAGCTTATTGTCATGTAATATAAAGCTCTGCTATCTGAATGGATTACACAAAAGGTGTAAATAGTAACTGTTTGTTACCCCTTGTTAAGACCTCTAATACAAATTTAACATTTTAACAGAGAGAAAGCCAGTCTATTTTTGCATTAATTCAATATTTGGCAATAAAGAATTCCAAGTTCTTTTTCAAAAAATTATCTTTTGAATAAACCCATCAAAACAAAGATATCTCTGCCAAAATTTGAACATATTTTATTCTTCTTGTTAGGAAAAAAATGACAAATATGCTTTACTTTCAGTAAACCACCTACAATTTTCTGTCTCCATTCAAGTGTTATCTTTCCCTATTGTGTTTCATGTTTTGGAACAGGTATTTTCATTGAGAAAAAAGCTACTCACTTTTTCATTGAAAAACCAAACAAACTTCTTTACAAATGTTGTTCTTGTCTTCATTATAGTTTATACTATATTTTCACTATTGTTCTTAGTATGATCTTACTACCTATGGTAGGGCTTCCCAGGTGGCTCAGTGGTAAAGAATCCACTTGCTGATGCAGGAGATGTGTTCAATTCCGAGGTCGAGAAGATCCCTTGGAGGAGGGAGTGGCAACCCACTCTAGTACTCCTTTCTAGAAAATTCCATGGACATAGGAGCCTGATGGGCTGCAGTCCATGAGGTCACAAAGAGTCAGACACAACTTAGTGACTGAGCACTCAGCACACTACTCATATTAACTATAACTTTTAAATAAACTAACCTCCATTTCACAGAGAAACCTGGGAGAGGATTGAATACTTACAAACAAGCACAAATGAACTTGTTCATTAACATGCTATAAATGTATGCTACTATATACCATGGTAATAAACAATTATATATATTTATTTATTTAAACTATGTTTAGTAATCATTGTTTTAGCAGTCTTAGAGATTATCTAGGTATCCAAAGATTATTCATTAAGTTGATTACAAATGTAAGCTAGTGTGATTTAGCCAGAGTCACCTTAATTGTGTGACTTTAAATTATTATGAATTATATGTTATGCATATATATTTAAATTATCATATAGAATACTTCTTAGCACTTTCTAAAAGATTATTTGTTCTGAAAGGCTAGAACATTTATAGAGTATTCTGTTGTAGTATTTTCTAGAAGTTCTGGAGATACTAGATTTATGTATCCATACTGTAAGTATAAATAATAGACTTATTCTATAAGTCAATCAGAGCAGAGTTCCTTTGATTTAAAACACCCTATTAATACCCTCCAGAGGTAAGAAAATGTTTCACACACATGATGAGAGAGAAAAGCTTTTCTTAGCTATAATGACCTGACTTTAGCTCTATAACTTCAGCTACAGTTGAATTTCAGCTTCAGTTCCCAGTAAACTTGGAAATGAAATCTCACCACTCCAGTTCTCAATGGGCTGTTTTCTTTCCAGTGGGCACAAAATTGTTTCTTAATTGATTCAAGCTCACAGTAGATAAATAGCCAAAGAAAAAGACTAACAAGTTGGATTAGCTCTAAACTCTCACCTGATGGAAAATAGATGCCCGTTATCCACCTGACAGAGATCATCAAATGGTCAGATGGTAAAACCAAATTTCCCATTACAATCAGCCATGTGCACATCAGAATTATATACACCCATGGGGTCGAGTCTTAACTTTTGAGTTGAGACCTGCCTAGAAGTCTTGATTCTAGAAAAAGACTTGGCCCAGCTTGTAAGTTTTATAGGGATGCTCTAGATTATGCAGTTGAGACCTGTCTAATGGTTAGAGACAAGACATGGACTTAGTGCCTGGACCTAGCTATGGAAAGACACGCATAGGTTCATATATACCAGCTCTCCCCCCAAACAAGCCATAATGTGTGCTTATTTCTATGGTGTAAATTTTCCTATAATTGCTCTTTTTGATTATGTTACCAACACAACATCATGAATGTAGAATTGGGAAGGGATTTGTATATTTAGTTCCCACAAACCAGATAATCTGCTGTGGGACAAACTGCTTGACCATAAGTTAATCAAAACAGACAGACAAGTAAACTTGTCTAAGAACAGAAACTAAAGCAAAAAATCAGGAGAAAGAAAGAACATCTTTAGAAATACAGTTATTTGGCATTCAGTCTGAAACAAGAAAAAACATGCCTGAGTTTAATCACTTCTTGGGCCATGCAGTTTACTTATACTAGCAAGTAAAGTCCACAGGAGTATCTCAACAGATCTCCCAAAATGGCCCTAGTACACAGTATTTCACAAGATTTGTTGTTGTTTTAGTTGCTCAGTTGTGTCCAATTCTTTGTGACTCCATGGACCATTGCCCACCAGGGTCTTCTGTCCATGGAATTCTCCAGGCAAGAATACTGATGTGGGTTGCCATTTCCTTCTCCAGGGGATCTTTCTGACCCAGGGATTGAACAGTCGTCTCCTGCATTGGCAGGCAGATTCTTTACCACTGAGCCACCAGGGAAGCCCATGTCACAAGATAACTTGTTTTATTTGTGAACGGTTCTCATAAGTTAGAAAAGTTTTTATTTGTACTTAGCCAAAAATTCTAATTTCGTGTAACTTCTAACCAGAGGGCTTAGTTATGCTTCTGGGAAATACACAGAATAAATCTAATCTTTTGTTCAGTAAACTTTCAATAAAGATTATAGTTATCTTAGGATTTTAGTGCTAGTCCAACTTTATAAATAGGAAACTGAGACCTAGAAACATTAATGACTTTCCTCCGCTCATATAGTACTGTGATTTGTCACATTTGATGCAGTCAGAGAGGAAACTTAAAAATTGTCATAACACATCCCTCTTAAGTCTTTGTACCATAGTTATGTTAATACTTTAACTAACTAATGTATCTGTAAGACCTCTCATCATCTTAGCTGCCCTTTCTCATTATAAACAATGTCACTCTGAAAGTGAGGTTTTGTTGTTCTTCGGTTGCTAAGTTATGTCCAGCTCTTTGCGACCCATGGACATGCTAGCATTCTAGGCTTCCCTGTCCTTCCTATCTACAGGAGCTTGCTCAAACTCATGCCTATTGAGCTGGTGATGCCATCCAACTATCTCATTCTCTGTTGTCCCCTTCTCCTCCTGCCCTCAACCTTACCCAGCATCAGCGTCTTTTCCAATGAGTCAGCTCTTTACATCAGGTGGCCAAAGTATTGGAGCTTCAGCATCAGTCCTTCGATGAATATTCAGGGCTAATTTCTATTAGGATTAACAAGTTTTATCTCTTGGAGGTCCAAGGAGATATCCAGAATCTAATCAGATGCCACAGGCGTCAGCTGATTAGTTCAAGGAACAATGTATTCTGAATTCTGGAGTTAATATTTTCTAATAACTTGTCCTGTCACTTTAATTTTTAACTCCTTGTCAAGTAATATTTTCAAAAGTTTAAAGCATGGCTTTCATATAAATATAAAATAAACACAGGTCAAAAAGTTTATTCAACTCATTAATAAAGGAAACATAAGATATTAATAATAAAGCTAGTTTTAAAACTATTTGAGAAGCTAAGAAATATATAGTCCATCAAGAAGTGCACATTGCAATAAGTTTTTAAAGTTAGAAAAAATATGTTTAATACCTTATTGGTCAGTAAATCATAACTTTTGAAGTTCTGTTTTCCACCAAAGAGAAATCACTTGCATCTCCATCAGGTAAAAACCTCTAAGGTGGTATTACTTTCATAGTTTCTAGGCTCTAATTGATAAGTAAATAACAAAGCCAAATGAGGTCACTCCTAGAAAATGGAAACAGCCTTAACTGCCCTCTTAAACAATCTCCCAGTATGACATTAAAAGGACATAGAGTCTATTCTTTTGCTTTATCTTCAAGTATCATAGAATATGTCTTAACATATTTTATGAGTCATTATTTTGTCAGTCTCCTACAACCTGATAAAGTATAACAAGACAGTTTACATTTATATGAAGTTATTTCTATTATTCCAGTTTGTCTTCCTTCCCAGTGCAGGGTTCTTTTCTGTTATGTCCATGATAAGTGATGGTCAATGTTGAGGAGCTCTGTGTATTGCCAGGTAGCTCAATTTTTGTTAGAAACCCTAGTTCTGAGGTCTTGCTTGTACGGGTGGAAATATGCTATCCTGTAATTTTTACTCACTGAATATTTGAATTAAGGGATAGAAAAACCAGCTGGCTACTGAGTATTAATTTTAAGTTAAGTCTCTCAGTCGTGTCTGACTCTTTGTGACCCCATGGACTGTAGCCCACCAGGCTCCTCTGTCCATGGGGTTCTCCAGGCAAGAATACTGGAGTGCGTTGCCATTTCCTTCTCCGGGGGATCTTCCCGACCCAGGGATCGAACCTAGGTCTCCCGCATTAGAGGCAGACACTTTAACCTCTTCGCAAAAGGAGTGCTAAAGTATCAATGGACACGGATTTGGGTGAACTCTGGGAGTTGGTGATAGACAGGGAGGCCTGGCATGCTGCGGCTCATGGGGTCACAAAGAGCTGGACACGACTGAGCAGCTGAACTGAACTGAAAGTATCCCTAAGCTCAGTTGTAAAATGTTGACAGTTAACACACATCACTGTGAACTGGCTCTGCTAGAATTAGTGCTTTCAAGGGGAAATTGAAAAATGTATATTCTTCATCTACACTAAGTGATCTCTCGAGTATTTTAAAGAGGCAAATGAATGTTTAACATAAGGCAGATAAGGGGCTGGTCCCCCAATTCCAGAACTTTCTCACTGGCATCTAACAATTTGATCACCTAAAGTTCCAAAACCCAATAATACCATGATATTTACTAGGAATGGTTGGTTTATTTTATTATTACAAATTATAAGCACTTTATTAGGCCATATTTTCCCACTGAGATAAAATAGCCTAAGATTACAATATAGTACATATTGGATAAAAGAAGGAAATGTGCACCAACATGAAAGTCAGATAAAGAAACTCAAATGTATTTGGAGAGGATATTTAATGACACCCATGTAAATCACCTCTTTTCTTACTTAAGAGAGCGTAAGTGACTTAGGCTATCCAGTTGTGAGTGACATAAAAGCTGGAAAAAAAATCGTTTTAAGTTAAAAGCACACTGTTATGTTACCACATTAATAAATCCTTTGTTTTGAGCATAAAGACCTACACATTTTATTGGCAGAAAAAAAAGTTTCTCCCGCTTTTTCCAGATGCATGTTTAACAAATATTAAAGAAATGCAGAGTTGCATTGCTACCAGATTATGAGCCCTCATCTCATTCTCGCACTGCTGATTAGTTCCGTTCTAACATCTGGAGCCATGCCAAGTAAGTTTAATTCAGCTTCCATCTGACCTTCAGATTCTTGAGAACAGTTACCCCATTCTCCTGCTGTCTGTCTTCTTCAGATTAAACAAGTATGCACCTCCTTAGGAATGGCTTCAGGATTGCTTTTTTCATGATTACCTTCCTGCAGAAGCTTTTTAGTTTTCAGTGTGTCCAAAACATAACATAACACGTGTCTGATGCCACATTGACATCAGGCCGTCATCTCGCTCAACCTGCTTTGCCAACTCTGTGTTAAATAACAAGGGAAAGTGAAGGAAAATAAACATCTCACTTCCTTTTAATGGAGTGGCTTAGCCTGTTAAACTTCCTGGAGCAATTTAGAGTTCTCACTAACTCAGGGTCTAGTCAAGAGACAGAAACCACATCAATTATTGGAAGAGAGAAGATTTAATGTAAAGCAGTGTTAGCAAGGTAGTAAGTTGTTTAGTAGGTAATTGAAAGGGTAAAGAGGAATTCTAAAGCATTACAGAGTAGTAAGTGTGTGAAGCTGTTATTACCCTATGTTCGCCTACCTCAGGGTAGATACTAAGACAGGATTGAACCTGCAAAGATTTTATTAGGGGAAATGCCTGTGTAAAGGAAACCCAGAGGGAGCAGGGAAGGCTGAGATGCAGGTATAACCTGAGTGAGAAAGAAATGACCATAAAATCAGAGGATGTTTTGCCAAGCCATAGAAAAGTTATTGGGCCAACGAGGCTGGTCAGAGGAGTCCCAGTCTCCCGGGAATCAGATGCCCCATTGTTCTGGCAGGCTCAGTTAGTACGATCAATTAAAATTAGGTTTGTCAAATAAAATATAGGACATCCAGTTACATTTGAATTTCAGATAAACAATGAATAAAATTTTAGTATAAGTTTATCCCAAGTATTGCATGTGAGATACTTATATTAAAAAGTTATTTGTCATTCATATTTAATTGGCATCCACCTGACAGTTTTATTTGTGCAGTCTCTTAATCCTAATTGTACTTCATACGCTGAAGGTCTGTGAGGTGCATTCTCATGGCTACCATACACTCTTGGGCTTAGGAGAAGAAAGGTAAGAGGTTGCAATTATTAAAACGTCAAATCTTAAAAGAGGATCTTGAGAAGATGAAACTCAGACATCTAAGGAAAGGTTCCCCAGTATCTGGGTGAGGATAGAACCGGTTTTACAGCTGTTGGAAAACTACAAAGTGGATTCAGCTGCTGCCCTGGGAAGGAATCGCTTGCTCTGGGGATGAAGAAGTGTTGCTGGACAGGACCCCAAGCTGACTGGAAGCCAACTGGAAGCAAAGGGAAAGCAGGAAGAAGCAAACCCCTTCTCCCATCTCCAGCCTTGTAGTCTTCCCTTAGCACCTGCTACTAGCAGAGTCTCACATGGAGCCACTGGCAAGGCAGAAATGCAGAGCAGAATATCAAAGACTGGGTTTAAAGTAAACTGGATTTAAAGTAAAAATTTAGTAACTAGCACAAATGCAGATTACCACAGATCACACCCAGTTAAAGAAATGCTGGGAAATGACTGGCTATTGCCCTACATGATTGAAGCATGACTCCCAGCTTACAAATTCCATGGTTTAACGGTGATGAGCTTTGGGATATGCTATCCCAAAGAAGGGCCCTTTGGCATATTGAATATTTTAAGCTTGAAGGAATTTGAGAAACAGCAGGTGTTGGGAGTCTCTGACATCCTTGAAGCAGGTCATAAGACCCTCATATGAGAGGTGCTCTCTACATACCCAGAGGAAAAGAGCATCCTTATCTCCCAATCTCCTTATCATCCTTATCTCCAAAGATGCAGAGACACTAGGAGGAAGCTGAGCAAACAGGCTTAGCTAAGTGTCTCCCAGTTTACACTCACAACTTAAATCCTTTGTCCTATCTAATTTTTCCACTACTTATCACTCAAACATAATATTAAAATATTCAGGTTTAAGGGACTTCTCTGGTGGTCCAGTGGTTAAAATGCGAAGTTTCCAATGCAAGGAGTGTGGGTTCAACCCCTCCTTGGGGAACTAGTTCCCACATGCTGTGCTGTGAGGCCAAAAAAAACTTCAAGTTTAACCTGTTCTTCAGGTCTCCATTTCCTTATGAAGGCTCCTCCCTCGTGTAAAACTTACATTAAATACATTTGTATGCTTTTTTCTTATTAATCTGTCTATTGTTACCAAGTCCCAGCCAAGTCCCAGCCAAAAAAAAAGATATTTTTCTTCCTCTGTGTTGTTTAACAGAAAGATGCTGGTCACCAATTTCCATTCCCCATTTCAGGCAGATTACATGAACAGCCAACATGACTAGAGACAGATTTGCCTTTCCTTTTGAAATTCTCTTCTTGAGAAAACAAGAGAGGTCCTAACTAGGGTAGGACCTCAAGTCCATAATGAAGATTGGCAGAGGGATTGGAGAGGATAGCAGTCTTGTGTTACATAAAAAATAGCCACAAATCCGAAAGACTCCAGTAAACCTAATCACCAAGGAAAACAGGTATTAGTATCCCCAGGTTGGCAGTGGATGCTAATCCCTTAGAGGATATGTCATACTTCAATATGCCTCATGGTTCTCCCAAACATTGTCTTGTTTTGAGCCCTGTGTATTTCACACATGGGGTAGAGTGCTGATGACTGACCTCAATCCAGAATATAATGAATAATCTTGGAAGTTTTTAAGTGAAAAGGTGATATAGTCGTGTCTGTGGCACGCCACAACAGTACTCTTGCCTGGAAAATCACATGGGTGGAGGAGCCAGGTAGGCTGCAGTCTGTGGGGTCACTAAGAGTCGAACATGACTGAGCGACTTCACTTTCACTTTTCACTTTCCTGCATTGGAGAAGGAAATGGCAACCCACTCCAGTGTTCTTGCCTGGAGAATCCCAGGGACCGGGGAACCTGGTGGGCTGCCATCTAAGGGGTCACAGAGTTGGACACAACTGAAGCGACTTAGCAGCAGCAGCAAGTTACTTATTCATGTTACTGGTGATGGACATGTACTCTTGCCTGGAAAATCACATGGGTGGAGGAGCCAGGTAGGCTGCAGTCTGTGGGGTCACTAAGAGTCGAACATGACTGAGCGACTTCACTTTCACTTTTCACTTTCCTGCATTGGAGAAGGAAATGGCAACCCACTCCAGTGTTCTTGCCTGGAGAATCCCAGGGACCGGGGAACCTGGTGGGCTGCCGTCTATGGGGTCGCACAGAGTCGGACATGACTGAAGTGACTTAGCAGCAGCAGCAGCAGTACCTTAGAAGAGAATCTTACCAGAGGGCAAAGGATAAGGATTTATCAGTAATTCATTCAAGATATAATGAGGCCTAAAAGTAAGCTAGTACTTTAGAGCTTACACTAATCCAAACTGGAGCATTTTCTCCAAGATGAAACAGAATTTTAAAGGAGATTTTAAAAAATAAAATATTTAATGAGTAATAGGGAAATTGTATCTAACTTTTAGCTTTTTAAAGCTTTTTTTTTTGGTGTGGCATTTCTGCTCCATTCACATCCATGCATTCACTTGCAAATAATTCCATCAACCTTTCAAATGTTAACAGATGGAAAGAAAAGTAGGAGCATTTTGGGTGGGATTTCTGTGATTCAAATGAATGAGAGTTAAATGTAAATAGCTGGAAAAAAAGAATTCTCTGATTGTACCATAATTGTTATTTTCATTTCAAGGGTTTCAAAAATAGAACAGTATCTTCTGGTAATTGCTTCCTATATTAGTTATCTATTATTGCATAACAAATTTTCCCCAAACTTAGTAACTTAAAAAGACAACAAACGTCTATGATCTCTGGCGGTTTCTATGGGTCAGGAATTCTGGAGCAGCTTAGGTGAGTGATTCTGGCTCAGGGTCTCTCAAGAGCCTAGAGTCAAGACATTAGCTGAGACTGCAATTCTGAAGGCTTGATGGGGCTGGAGGATCCCCTTTTAAGATTGCTCATACATGTGACTTGTTTTTGAGGTGGAGGACTTTTCCTAGGGATTCTCCAGGGCTCACAGGACATGGCATCTTTCTTCCCCTCAAGCAAGTGACCTGAGAGAGTGAGAACCAGGCAGACACAATCGCTCTTAATGAGCTAGCATTGGACATAGCATCACTTCTACCACATTCTATTCATCAGAAGCTCTTCACTAAGTCTTGCCCACATTCAAAGGGAGGGGAATTAGGTTCAACCTTTTGATGGTAGGTATGATAAAGATTTTGTGGCATGTTTTTAAAAAACACATTTTAACTTAAAACAGGTTTTGGCATTTTGTGCACCAAATAAAATTCCCAGCTCATTGAACAGCTTCATAAAACCAAGTGACCTTGCTGGGAATTGATGTGTCACTTCTTTGGTGAACAACAGCTTGCCAGTCTGCTCTGAGATGTCTAAGAGTTGTGCAGTCATAGATGCGAAAAGTGTGAACTTTGTAAGCCAAAGAGGGGAAAAACCCTAAAAGACCAAACCACTGTGGTTTCATCATCTGAATTATTTTGCTTGAATTTCCATTGAAAAGACAGTTTCTTAAATTCAAGCTTCAATGTCAGAAAAATGGAAAAGCTCTAACTAGTTCCTAGGAGTATAATATGTAAGTGATGGAATTCCAATAATTTGATACTTAACTGTGATCCATACAGTCAAAGGCTTTGGCATAGCCAATAACGCAGAAATAGACATTTTTCTGGAACTCTTGCTTTTCCCATAATCCAGCGGATGTTGGCAATTTGATCTCTGGTTCCTCTGCCTTTTCTAAAACCAGCTTGAACATCAGGAAGTTCACGGTTCACCTATTGCTAAAGCCTGACTTGGAGAATTTTGAGCATTACTTTACTAGCATGTGAGATGAGTGCAATTGTGCAGTGGTTTGAGCATTCTTTGGCATGGCCTTTCTTTGGGATTGGAATGAAAACTGACCTTTTCCAGTCCTGTGGCCACTGCTGAGTTTTCCAGATTTGCTGCCATATTGAGTGCAGCACTTTCACAGCATCATCTTTCAGGATTTGAAATAGCTCTATTGGAATTCCATCACCTCCACTAGCTTTGTCCGTAGTGATGCTTTCTAAGGCCCACTTAACTTCACATTCCAGGATGTCTGGCTCTAGCTGAGTGATCACACCATTGTGATTATCCAGGTCATGAAGATCTTTTTTGTATAGTTCTTCTGTGTATTCTTGCCACCTCTTCTTAATATCTTTTGCTTCTGTTAGGTCCATACCATTTCTGTCCTTTATCAAGCCCATCTTTGCATGAAATGTTCCCTTGGTATCTCTAATTTTCTTGAAGAGATCTCTAGTCTTTCCCATTCTGTTCTTTTCCTCTATTTCTTTGCATTGATTGCTGAAAAAGGCTTTCTTATCTCTTTTTGCTATTCTTTGGAGCTCTGCATTCAGATGCTTATGTCTTTCCTTTTCTCCTTGGCTTTTCGCTTCTCTTCTTTTCACAGCTATTTGTAAGGCCTCCCCAGACAGCCATTTTGCTTTTTTGCATTTCTTTTCCATGGGGATGGTCTTGATTTCTGTCTCCGGTACAATGTCATGAACTTCATTCCATAGTTCATCAGGCTGATTGCTGAAGAAGGCTTTCTTATCTCTTCTTGCTATTCTTTGGAACTCTGCATTCAGATGCTTATATCTTTATTTTTCTCCTTTGCTTTTTGCCTCTCTTCTTTTCACAGCTATTTGTAAGGCCTCCCCAGAGAGCCATTTTGCTTTTTTGCATTTCTTTTCCATGGGGATGGTCTTGATCTCTGTCTCCTGTACAGTGTCATGAACCTCAGTCCATAGTTTATCAGACACTCTATCTATCAGATCTAGGCCCTTAAATCTATTTCTCACTTCCACTGTATAATCATAAGGGATTTGATTTAGGTCATACCTGAATGGTCTAGCGGTTTTCCTTACTTTCTTCAATTTGAGTCTGAATTTGGTAATAAGGAGTTCATGATCTGAGCCACAGTCAGCTCCTGGTCTTGTTTTTGTTGACTGTAATGAGCTTCTCCATCTTTGGCTGCAAAGAATATAATCAATCTGATTTTGATGTTGACCATCTGGTGATGTCCATGTGTAGAGTCTTCTCTTGTGTTGTTGGAAGAGGGTGTTTGCTATGACCAGTGCATTTTTTAGTCTTTGCCCGGCTTCATTCTGCATTCCAAGGCCAAATTTGCCTGTTACTCCAGGTGTTTCTTGACTTCCTACTTTAGCATTCCAGTCCCCTATAACGAAAAGGACAGTAAGTGAATAAATAAATAATATGCTTATTTATGTTGAGGAATTGGCTTATGCAGTTACAGAGGCTGAGGTCTGCAGCTGGCAAGATGGAGACAGGAGAGCTGTTGGTGCAGCTGAAGACCAAGTTCAAAAGCTTGAGAGCCAGGAGAACTGATGGTGTGAGTTCTAGCCTGAGAGATGTCAGGCTCGAGACCCACACAAGAGCTAATGTTTTGAAGGTGGGAAAAGCCAGTGTCGCAGCTCGAGTAGTCAGGCAGGAGGAGCTCCGTCTTGCTCAGTCTTTTTGTTCTATTCAGCCCTTTAACGGATTGGATGGGCTTCCCCAATGGCTCAGTGGGTAAAGACTCCTCAGGAGACATGGGAGATGCAGGTTGGATCCCTGGGTCGGGAAGATCTCCTGGAGGAGGAAATGGTAACACACTCCAATATTCCTGCCTGGGAAATCCCATGGACAGAGGAGCCTGGCACGGCTTCTACAGTCCTTGGAGTCACAAAGAGTCAGACAGTTTGAGCAACTAAGAGCAAGCACAATTGATTGGGTGAGACCCACGCACATTAGGCAGTGTGTGTTATTTGCTCAGTCAGTGTCTTACTCTGCAACCCCATGGACTGTAGCCCTCCAGACTCCTCTTGTCTGTGGGATTCTCTAGGCAAGAATACTGGAATGGGTAGCCATTACCTTCTCCAGGGGTTCTACATGACCCACTGATTGAAGCCAGGTCTCCTGCAGGCGGATTCTTTACAGTCTGAGCCACTGGGGGAGCTCCCACATTAGGGAGAGCTGTCTGCTTTATTCAGTCTACCAATTCAAATGTTAATCTCATGCAGTAACACTCTCACAGACACACCCAGAGTAACCCTGGATGAAATGTCTGGAAGCACTATGGCCCAGTCAAGTTGACTTACAAAATTAACGATAACAGTGGGGCTCCAGGAGAAGTAAGGGGAAGAGGGCTTCACTTCAGTTCACTCGCTCAGTTGTGTCTGACTCTTTGCAATCCCATGGACTGCACTGCAGCATGCCAGGCTTCCCTGTCCATCACCAACTTCCGGAGCTTACTCAAGCTCATGTCCATTGAGTTGGTGATGCCATCCAACCATCTTATCCTCTGTCATGCCCTTCTCCTCCCACCTTCAAGCTTTCCCAGCATCAGGGTCTTTTCCAATGAGTCAGTTCTTCGCATCAGGTGGCCAAAGTATTGGAGTTTTAGCTTCAACATCAGTCCTTCCAATGAACACCCAGGACTGATTTCTTTTAGCATGGACTGGTTGGATCTCCTTGCAGTCCCAGGGACTCTCAGGGTCTTCTCCACTGCAGTTCAAAAGCATCAGTTCTTCAGCGCTCAGCTTTTCTTATAGTCCAACTCTCACATCCATACATGACTACTGGAAAAACCATAGCTTTGACTAGATGGGCCTTTGTCGGCAAAGTAATGTCTCTGCTTTGTAATATGCTGTCTAGGTTGGTAATAACTTTTCTTCCAAGGAGCAAGTGTCTTTTAATTTCATGGCTGCAGTCACCATCTGCAGTGATTTTGGAGCAGCCATAAGTAAAGTCTCTCCCTGTTTCCATTGTTTCCACTTCTATTTGCTATGAAGTGATGGGACCAGATGCCATGATCTTAGTTTTCTGAATGTTGAGTTTTAAGTCAACTTTTTCACTCTCCTCTTTTACTTTCATCAAGAGGTTCTTCGGTTCCTCTTTGCTTTCTGTCATAAGGGTGGTGTCCTCTGCATATCTGAGGTTATTGATATATCTCCTGGCAATCTTGATTCCAGCTTGTGCTTCATCCAACCTGGCATTTTGCACATTCTTTGGGATTGAAATGAAAACTGACTTTTTCCAGTCCTGTGGCCATTGCTGAGTATTCCAAAGTTTCTGGCATATTAAGTGCAGCACTTTCACAGCATCATCTTTTAGGATTTAAAATAGCACAACTGGAATTCCATCACCTCCACTAGCTTTGTTCGCAGTGATGCTTCCTAAGGCCCATTTGACTTTGCATTCCAGAATGTCTGGCTCTCATAGCTTTGACTAGATGGGCCTTTGTCGGCAAAGTAATGTCTCTGCTTTGTAATATGCTGTCTAGGTTGGTAATAACTTTTCTTCCAAGGAGCAAGTGTCTTTTAATTTCATGGCTGCAGTCACCATCTGCAGTGATTTTGGAGCAGCCATAAGTAAAGTCTCTCCCTGTTTCCATTGTTTCCACTTCTATTTGCTATGAAGTGATGGGACCAGATGCCATGATCTTAGTTTTCTGAATGTTGAGTTTTAAGTCAACTTTTTCACTCTCCTCTTTTACTTTCATCAAGAGGTTCTTCGGTTCCTCTTTGCTTTCTGTCATAAGGGTGGTGTCCTCTGCATATCTGAGGTTATTGATATATCTCCTGGCAATCTTGATTCCAGCTTGTGCTTCATCCAACCTGGCATTTTGCACATTCTTTGGGATTGAAATGAAAACTGACTTTTTCCAGTCCTGTGGCCATTGCTGAGTATTCCAAAGTTTCTGGCATATTAAGTGCAGCACTTTCACAGCATCATCTTTTAGGATTTAAAATAGCACAACTGGAATTCCATCACCTCCACTAGCTTTGTTCGCAGTGATGCTTCCTAAGGCCCATTTGACTTTGCATTCCAGAATGTCTGGCTCTAGGTGAGTGATCACACCATCATGATTAACTGGGTTATGAAGATCTTTTTTGTACAGTTCTTCTGTGTATTCTTGCCACCTCTTCTTAATATCTTCTGCTTCTGTTGGTCCCTACCATTTCTGTCCTTTATTGAGCCCGTCTTTGCATGAAATGTTCCCTTGGTATCTCTAATTTTCTTGAAGAGATCTCTAATCTTTCCCATTCTATTATTTTCCTCTATTTCTTTGCACTGATCACTGAAGAAGGCTTTATCTCTCCTTGCTCTTCTTTGGAAGTCTGCATTCAAATGGGTATACCTTTCCTTTTCTTCTTTACCTTTAGCTTCTCTTCTTTTTTCAGCTATTTGTTAGGCACCCTCAGACAACCATTTTGCCCTTTTGCATTTATTTTTCCTTGGAGATGGTCTTGATCATTGCCTCCCATACAATGTCATGAACCTCCATTCATAGTTCTTCAGGCACTCTGTCTATCAGATCTAATCCCTTGTATCTGTTTGTCACTTCCACTGTATAATTGTAAGGGATTTGATTTAGGTCACATATGAGTGGTCTAGCGGTTTCCCCTACTTTCTTCAATTTAAGTCTGAATTTTGCAAGAAGAGGTCTTAGACCCCATTAAATTACCTCTCTGCAGAGAACTTATTTTGGAGGAGTGAGTCAGTGAGAGAGAAAGGGGCACAACCTTTTTGTCTCTGCTTGTGGGGAGGGATACTTACTCATTCCCAGTGCACAGATAAGCCAGCCTCATAGATGGAAGCCAGAGAAACCCCACTGAGGATTAATTCCCAATAGGCGCCTGTCTGGGGCTGAGTTCTTACAGCCAGAAATATGAGCCAAGGCTCTTGGAGAGAGTCAGCTGGGGACCCATCATTTCTTCTCCTGGGGCTGAACCAAGCCTGCAGCCCTTGTTTCCATCACCTGGCAGTGTTGTCATAGGCCCAGTGTTGGACTGGGAGCTGAGTTAGAAAGTGGTGAGAGGAAAGAGACTGCGGGATTCTTTTATGCATTCTCTCCTCTTCCTCAAGAAGAACCTGACACAAGGCCAATTGGAACAAAGACTACATTTCCCAGGTTCCCTTGTAGCAAAGTATGGCCATGTGACCAAGTTCTAGCCAAAGGAATGTACGATTTCTAGTAAGTGTACATAAAAGGAGGGGTGATGTCTGGTCACCCTATTCATTTCATGTGGGCTGTGGTGCAGAGGTAGTGACTTCTTGTGTGGCAGCCACGGTGGGCCATGAGGTGGACTTAGGAGAGAGGCTGTGAAGCAATAAGGCAGATGGAGCTTGAGTTCCTGACACTGAAGGCACCCCTGGAAAGTTACAGCTAAACCCAATCCTGCTTCTGCAGTTCCTCCTATGCTGTGTGACTGGGGCAGTGCTCAGACTCTCCGGGCCTCTGCTGGTTGTTGATAGTGATAGCTGCCCATGGTGTGATCTCTCATGCAAGAGGTCAAGGATGGGTAGGATAATAAGGAGATTTCAGCTCTAAGGAGACAGAGCTCAGGGAGGCCTGGGGTCTTGGTCTTTGTTATAGGGAGGACTCATCACTAGCTGTTTGGGAAGAAGTTGGTGCAGTGAAAGGAGACACGGCTAGAGAAGAGTCAGCTCTTGGTTTTTCTACTCACCAGTCAGGTGACCTTGGGCAAGCTGGTTTCTCTGAACCTCAGTGTTCTCATCTGTAAAATAGGGACATGATACCTCCTTCACAGATTGTTTGAGAATCAGAGACAACATTTACAAAGGGTCTGTGTGATGAGGGTCTCTGTTAGTGATAGCTGGAATTTCTATCATGGGTTTGGGGGTTCAGAGACCTAGATTATTGTACGTGCCTTTGTGATCAAGGGCAAATCATGGAACTTTCCACACTTCTGTGGACTCAGTTGTGAAATGAGGAGAGGTTCTTTCTGCTCCTGATATTCACACCAGTCCTCTTTGCCCTCATTTTATAGATCATAAAACCGAGGCTTACATGGCAGAGTGAGCTAGCTGTGTTCCCCCTCCACTGTGCGGGGAATTGGTTGTTCCTACAGGCTTACATTTCCTAGTCTGTTTCTCCCGGATGGGATGTGACTTGTGTGTCACTCCTGGGCCAAGGTGGTTAAGGCATCCAGCTTCTGCCTCCCACTTGCTGGCCACACGTCCAGGCCCAGGGTGACCGTGGCAGCTGCCTGTTGAGGACCGCACAGCCTGTCAATGACTGTGGACTCACACGGTTAGTGCTGTTTTGGACTTTATTGAGCACGAGGAACACTTGCCTGAGATTTCAGGTTTACCTGTTGTGGCAGCTAGTGTTAGCTTTTTTTTTGGCTGTGCCATGTGGCATGTGGGATCCTAGTTCCCCAAGCAGATATTGAACCTGGGCCCCTGCACTGGAAGCACAGAATCTTAACCACTGGACCACCAAGGAAGTCCAGTTATAATGAATACACCCAAGAGGTAGAATGACTTGCCCAAAATCTATGCGTCCTCTCCTATTCTTGATGGCATCCCATGTGACTGTCTAGTCTTCTCAATTAGTTTGCCAAGTCCTTTAGAGTGAGGACAATGGCTCACAGTCCTGCAGGCTTGTGACATCCAGCACCGGTTGCCTTTCGTCCACTCCTTGTGGATGACCTGCAGGAACCAGCACCTGCTAATAAAGATGTGTTGACCTGAACTGAGCCTTGATTTTGAACAGGGCACCCACCTGTATCCTACCAGGCTGAGAACTGACCCCACAGATCAGCTCTCCCATATCCCTAGCATCCTCGGGTGTAAGCTCCCCAACGCAATAGGCAAGGGAGCAGTGGAGCTAAACTCTTGAAAGAGGGAAGGCTGAGCAGGGCAAGAGCCAAGGGCAGGTGGCTTCCCAGGTGGCTCAGTGCTAAAGAATCAGCCTGCAATGCAGGAGACCTCAGTTCAATCCCTGGGTCGGGAAAATTCCCCGGAGGAGTGGATGGCAACCCAGTCCAGTATTTTTGCCTGAAAAATTCCATGGACAGAGGAGCCTGGCAGGCTGCAGCCCCAGGAGTAGCAAAGAGTCAGGCATGACTGAGCGCTGAGCGTGCATACATGCAAGGGCAGGCAAGCCTGGGAAAGGCATCTGTGAATCAGGGGCGATGATACTTTGTGGAATAGAGGCTGGAGGTATACGCTGCCACCAGAGCCCTGATCTGAGTTCAGCTCTGCCCCCAACCTGCGTGTGACCCCTCAGAAGGCCAAGGTCGCTGGAGCATTGGTGATGGGAGCAGAGATGGGAACCCAAGCTCGTCTGCTCCAGCTGCTGATGGGCTGTTTCTGGAAACACTGCTGCTTCTCTCTCTTCCCTGGAAGCCTGGGCATCTCTGATTAGGATGCTAATGGAGGGAGGGGGCTGAGGAAGTGAAGGAGCTGTGTGGAGCAGGAGAAACACCCGGGGACCAGGGAGCCAGTGGCTAATTAAAGGCTCCATGTCAAAGAGGAATGCCAAGTAGGTAATTTCCATGCCATTTGAATAATGGGAAAACGTTTACCATTTCTCAAGTTTGCTTGTTGAAAAGAGCGAGGGGAAAAAGAAAGGAGAGGAAGTAGACGATGGCTGGAGGGGCCTCCACATGCTGCTGGGGAAGATGGGGGCTGCATGGGGAGCAGAATTGCTCCAGGGAGGGGGTCAGGAAACAGAGGAGGGCGAGTTTCTGTGTTCCTCCCACAAGGTCCTGCGAAGCTCCTTGGGCTCAGAAGCTCTGGGAGAGGGCAGTCAGGCAGAGCGATGCTGATGTCTCAGAAGAGGGAAGCAAGGCCCTCCTTATGGGTTTATCGCACTTCACAGTTTAATGTCCTCTGTCCCAGGGGATCACCCTGACAGGCTGGGAAGTGAACGGGGAAAGGGAGAATGATTATTCCTATTTTAGAGGTGAATAACTGAGCCCCAGAGAATGAGGGTGAATGGCTCAAGGACACATTTGTTTACTTATTTATTCGTTAATTCAACAAAACAGTTTATTGGGGAAGGACAACGTGCCAAGCCCAGAGCCCTGTGATGAAGGTTTGTGGATGAGAAAGGCAGAACCCTGCTCTCAGAAAGAGAGAGAGATGGAGAGGGAAGCGCACATCACTAGGTGCTGGGGGTGCCAGGCGCAGGCTCAAGAGTGAGCCCACCGGCCTGAGACAGTTGGGTGCTTCCCAGAGGGCCAGCCATCATGCTGAGGTTTCAGGCCAGAGTCTGCCAGGTGACTAACGAGAAGGACTCCCTGCTCCGTATGAGGGGGCAGCATAGGCCAGGGTGTGGGGTCCCTGGAGGGCTCTTCTTGTCCAGGGAACAGTGAGAGGCCCAGCGTGAGAGGACAGTAGGGGTGGTGGGGCGGGATGTGGCAGGGCTGGGAGATGGGGCTGGAGGGCTTGGTGGGAGAGGCAGGAGACCGTGGCCAGGACCGAGGCTGTGGAGGGTCCTCACACCTCGTGAAGATGCATGGGCTTGATCTTCAGGCTGTGGGGCCCTAGGCACTCTCAGGATCTTCAGGCCGTGGCTGAGGAGGCACTGGTAGGACACAGATCATTCGATGATCACAACCGCTGCTAGAAATCACTGCTACTCTTTGCTGAAAACCAACCCTCACTACCCAGCCTCCCATCTCAGGACCCTGAACTCCTTCAAGTCCTGGGGGCCTGAATAGAAAGCCAAGCTGTGGGGTGGGGAGGGGGTTCCCTGCTGCTCTGGCCTGTTCCTTCTTGTGTCAGTTACCTGTCCATATACGACAATTATCCTAAAACTCAGGCCTTCCCTGGTGATCCGGTGGTTAAGAATGGCAGCGGAAGTGGTTGTCCTTGCAGCGATGCAAGGGACACGGGTTAGATCCCTGGTCCGGGAAGATCCCTCGTGCCTCGAAGCAGCTAAGCCCACGTGCCACAACGACTGAGCCAATGCTCTAGGGGAGACCCAGCTTCTGAAGCCTGCGTGCCTAGAGCCCATGCTCCAGAGCAAGAGAAGCCGCTGGAATGAGAAGCCTGTGCCCTGCAATGAAGAGTAGCCCCTGCTCACTGCAACTGGAGTCTGCATGCAGCAACAGAGACCCAGTGCAACCAAACATACATAAGTAAATCTTAGGGGGAAAAACAACCAACCACCACAGTGACTTAAAAAACAAGCAAACATTTATTGTCTCTCAGTTTGTCTGGGTTAGATATTTGGGAAGAGCTTAGCTGAGACTCAGCTTCGGGTCCTGAGTTCGTTTTAGTCAAGATGCTGGCCTGGGGCTGCAGCCATCTGAGGGCTTGATGGGCTGGAGTGCCTGCCTGCAGAGGCCCTGTTCCCAGAGGGCTCGTTCACGGGCCTGGCCGGTTTGCGCTGGCGTGGCCGGGAGGCCTCGGCTCCTTCGCACATGGACTTCTTGGAGAAGCAGTGCTGCTGGAGCGTCCTCACAGCGTGGTGGCTGGCTGGACGTGGCTGCGTCTTCAGTGACCCAGCTTTGAAGTCACAGCAGGTCATTTTGTCACATCTACGTTGTCACATCACCTGGGAGACGACTGCACGAGGGAGTGAATCTCAGGAGGCGAGGATCACTGGGCTCCGTCTCGGAGGCCGCACACCACACCACCCTCCAGGGAAAAGCCCAGAGCAATCCCATGGCAGGACTAAGAAAGCTGGGCTTTCCCAGAGAAGGTGGGCAGGGCCTTCCCAGGCTGTCAGGATGGGGCAGGTCTCAGTCGGCCCTGTGTCCACCCTGCTATGTGGCCTTGAGTCTCCCACATTCCCTGGGCCTCTGACGGCCAGGTCTCTGTGATGGCGGAAGAACTTGCTGGGCTTTGCAGGGCTGGGAAAGCAGCAGATCCAATTTCTGAAGGATGGATGATGACTGCAATCTGTGGAGCCCCCCCTCCCCCTTCTCATCCTAATCCCGTTTCTCCACACAGATAATCAGTTTTCCCAATAGTCTTTGCAGCCATCAGTTTGCATAACTACCCAAATAAGCACCATTCTTTCTCTAAGCTAACTCTTGGCTCTAAATCTCCAACTGGTTTCTGTGCGGTTAAAGCAGTGTGGGGCTTCCCTTTCCTCCCCACAGGGCCACCGGCCTCCCTGGATGGTTTGGGGCCAAGGCAAGATCCTGTATCAGCTCTGTTCACCTCCCTGACATTACCCTGAGCTTGGGTGACATCAGGACAGGCCAGCTCTCCTCTCGTTTCCTTCTCAGCTTCCCTTTAGTGACCGGTGAGGGCTTGGTGGGGAGGGGGTCAGGATGTCAGAGCCAGAAAGGGACCTTGGGGACATTTTACAGGTAAAACTCAGAGAGGGCCAGTGAGAACCCAAGATCACACAGCAACACTGGGCTAAGAACAAGTTCTCTGAATTTCCATGCAGAACTATTTCTGTTCTCACTGCTGGACATGCCCAGGAGGTGCTCTGACTGGTTATTCCAGATGGGCCCCGGGCCAACACGGCTTTTACAACCCCATCTCCGAGACAGGCAAGGCAGGAGCCGGGGTGGCATGGAGCAAGAGAGCTGTCAGAGTGGACCAGCTAGACCCACGCTTCATTGGCACCCTGGAGGTGGGTGTTTACAGGAGAAGAATAAGCAGTGGACAAAACCTTCAAAGACAATAGGGCAGGAAATGGTCAGAAAGCTGGTGGAGCACAACTTTGATTCCATGTACCTAGGGGCCTGTGAGGACCTTGAGGTTTGGCTGAAATCTGAGAGGTTCCTGTGAGGTTGAGGGTATGGGTTTCCAGAGGGCAGGACTCAGATGGGCCCAGCTAGGAGGGGGCCGAGAGGCATGGAGCTTCTCAGGGGGCTGCCAACTGCCTCTCCCCTCCCCTGTTGCTGCCTTCCCCTGTGCTTTCAGCAGAGTGGGGGCCCCGGCTCTCTCTGGCCTGGGCCACACACCTGCCCTGCAGCCTCTAGCTGAGGCTTCCTGAGGTCCTGCAGGGTGGCCTCGCTGAGGCTGCCTATTGTCCCTTGACTACCCTCGCTGCCCAGGAGAAGTCCACTTCTGGTCAGTTGACTCAGTGATCTCTAAGTCTTCATTTCTGATCTTTCCTCTCCCCTAACATTGTCTTTCATTGTGAGCTCAAAAAGGCAAACTCATTTCCATCTTGACTTGAGTAAACCTTAATCTCAATGAAAAAAAAAATCTTCTAGTATTAGGAAAATATCATCCCAGGCGCCCAAGGTAAAAGGCTTCTGAATTATTCAAAGACTAAATTTCTCTCTTCCCAGACACGAAGCTCCCCAAGGGCAGGGCGGCGTCTGTTTCAATGGATGGCAAGACGAGGGCAGGAAGTCAAGTGTGTTGAGGGCCTGTTTGTACCAGGCATTGCACCTTTGTGCGTAGCTGAATGTTCCCGGCGTGGGAGAATTTCATAACCAAGGAGTCTGAAGGCCAGAGAGGGGAGGCTCTTGCCTTGGGTCACACAGCCAGAATGTGGCAAAGACGGGCTTGGGTCACGCCGAAGTCTTAGTGCTTTTCCCATCCTGTGTTCAAAGTGGAGGCCTGTTCCCCACCCCAGGCTCTGCAGTTAGTGGTCTTGCCAAGATCCTCAAGGAGTTGGTGAGAAGTAGGGCCTCTAAGGCAGCCAGATTTGTCGCCTGCGGGTGGCTGGGTTAAAGATTCTCTTTCACACTAACTGGGGAGCAAGAACTCTGACATCTTTATTGCCTGTCTTGGTTGCTTGGCCTGACAAAAGGGCTTTGTCTTTGTTGGCTCAGTGATAGCATCTTGTCACACCCTCCTTGCCTCCTTCCGTCTGCCTCCTTTTTAGGGCTTGTATGAAGTAGGGCTCCCCTTATTCTCTGTTGCCATTTCATGCAGAGCCACAGACAAGAGACCAGCCACCGATTAACTTGAGCAAGTTGTTTAACCTCTCTGGGTCTCAATTTCTCCACCTGCAGAGTGGGGGTAAAAGTTGGATCAGATGGTTGCTAAGTTTTTGTGATGACCTCTTCCCACCTTGGCAATTGGTATTTGAAAAGTTGAGGTCAAGGCCACTTCTGGACTCACGCTGCAGAGACGGGGGATCTCTCCAAGCAGAGGCAAGTTTATCCAGTCATAGGCTTCCCTGATGGCTCAGCCAGTGAAGAACCTGCCTGCAATGCAGGAGAGCCGGGTTTAATATCTGTGTTGGGCATACCCCCATGGAGAAGGAAATGGCAACCCACTCCAGTATCCTTGCCTGGGAAATCCCATGGACAGAGGAGCCTGGAGGGCTGCAGTCCATGGGGTCTCAAGAGTCAGATATGACTTACTGACTAAGCCACCACCACATTAATGTTAGTGAGAGATGCTATTTGCATGTAATTTGCACTTTCCTTTATTGTCAAAATGCTCTGACATCCCCGCCCTGACTTCTTCCTTCCTCTCCCACTCCCTCCCACCAGCTGCCTTCTATCTCCTCGCCCCCTCACCCCATGTCAACCCTGACCCTGTCTTGCTGGGCTGCCTTGCTCCAGAAGGATGACTGTGTTGGCTGAGCTGCAGTCCCTGCCAGCCTTTACAGTTTGACTCAGCCAGCCTGGGAGTATCCGTGACGTGCTCCGAGCTGTGCAGTGTGGCTGTTCTATTCAACTCAGAGAGGCTAAGCAAGACGTCCCAAGTTCCAGAGTGGAGTGGCAGAGTCAGCATTCAACCCCCATCTGCTTGATTCTGGAACTGTGGTCTCCTCACCACCCTGGGCTGTCTGCCTGTTTGGGAATATGAGACAGGGCAAGAGAAATGGCCTGGGTAGAGATGATGATAGTGGTGATGAAAATAATATTAAGACCTCGCCTCAAAGTGTGGTCCACGGAGCAGGAGCGTGAGCATCACTGGGGGCTTGTGAGAAATCAGGCCAAGCAGCAGTCCTACTGAGTCAGGATCTGCATTTGATCAGGATCCCCCGGGGTCTATGAGCACACTCGAGGGAGAGAAGCACCGCTCTAGAACTCTACCTGCCACACTGGCCTCCAGCTTCCAGAACTTCTCGATGTTTCTGGAGGGGATACTAGAGCCAGCAGAGCCCTGAGACATCTTTAAGGCTGGTTGTTTTGTGAATGGTGTGCTTTGGAGCACTGGTTCCTAGCAGTGTCTCTGAGGCTCCTCTGGTTCAGACAGCTGAACTCTGTCACTCTGGAGCTTGGGACGTCTTGCTTAGCCTCTCTGAGTTGAATAGAACAGCCACACTGCACAGCTCGGAGCACGTCATGGATACTACCAGGCTGGCTGAGTCAAACTGTAAAGGCCGGCAGGGACTGCAGCTCAGCCAACTCAGTCATCCTTCTGGAGCAAGGCAGCCCAGCAAGACAGGGTCAGGGTTGACCCTGTCCAGCTGCCTTGCTCGCTTAAACACCTTCCATTGAATTAGGTCTGTAAGTTTGTCATTGAGAGTAGTTTCACTGGAGAGGGGTGAGATTGTTAGGGTCTGTTGACTAAAAAATTTTAAAAGAAAACACACACAATTGCACTTATCTCACATGCTAGTAAAGTAATGCTTAAAATTCTTCAAGCTAGGCTTCAACAGTACGTGAACCATGAACTTCCAGATATTCAAGTTGGATTTAGAAAAGACAGAGGAACCAGAGATCAAATTGCCAACATCCTCTGGATCATGGAAAAAGCAAGAGAGCTCCAGAAAAACATCTACTTCTGCTTTATTGACTATGCCAAAGTCTTTGACTGTGTGGACCACAATAAACTCTGAAAAATTCTGAAAGAGATAGGAATACCAGACCACCTGACCTGCCTCTTGAGAAATCTGTATGCAGGTCAGGAAGCAACAGTTAGAACTGGACATGGAACAACAGACTGCTTCCAAATTGGGTAAGGAGTACATCAAGACTGTATATTGTCACTGTGCTTATTTAACTTATATGCAGAATATATCATGAGAAATGCTGGGCTGGATGAAGCACAAGCTGGAATTAAGATAGCCAGGAGAAATATCAATAACTTCAGATATGCAGATGACACCACCCTCATGGCAGAAAGTGAAGAGGAACTAAAAAACGTCTTGATGAAAGTGAAAGAGGAGAGTGAAAAAGCTGGCTTAAAACTCAGCATTCAGAAAACAAAGATCATGGCACCCAGCCTCATCACTTCATGGCAAATAGATGGGGAAACAGTGGAAATAGTGTCAGACTTATTTTGGGGGGCCTCCAAAGTCACTGTAGATGGTGACTGCAGCCATGAAATTAAAAGACGCTTATTCCTTAGAAGAAAAGTTATGACTGACCTAGACAGCATATTAAAAAGCAGAGACATTGCTTTGCCATCAAAAGTCCATCTAGTCAAAGCTATGGTTTTTTATAGTAGTCATGTATGGCTGTGAGAGTTGGATTATAAAGAAAGCTGAGTGCTGAAGAATTGATGCTTTTGAACTGTGATGTTGGAGAAGACTCTTGAGGGTCCCTTGGACAGCAAGGAGATCCAACCAATACATCCTAAAGGAAATCAGTCCTGAATATTCATTGGAAGGACTGAAGCTGAAACTCCAATATTTTGGCCACCTGATGTGGAGAACTGACTCATTTGAAAAGACTCTGATACTGGGAAAGATTGAAGGCAGGAGGAGAAGGGGACAACAGAGGATGAGATGGTTGGATGGCATCATTGACTCAATGGACATGAGTTTGAGTAAACTCTGGGAGTTGGTGATGGACAGAGAGGCCTGGTGTGCTGCAGTCCATGGGGTCGCAAAGAGTTGGACACGACTGAGTGACTGAACTGAACTGATTCTTTTAAAAAAACTTTTTATTTTATATTGGAATATAGCCAAACAAAAGAGCCTCCTGATGAAGGTGAAAGGAGAGTGAGAAAGCTGGCTTGAAACTCTACATTCAGAAAACTAAGATCATGACATCTAGTCCCATCACTTCCTGGCAAATAGATGGGGAAAAAGTGGAAGCCATGATAGATTTTACTTTCTTGGGCTCCAAAATCATTGTGACTGCAGCCATGAAATTAAAAGATGCTTGCGCCTTGGAAGGAAAGTTGTGACAAACCTGGATAGCATATTAAAAAGCGGAGACGTCACTTTACTGACAAAGCTTGGTATAGTCAAGGCTATGGTTTTTCCAGTAGTCAGGTATGGAAGTGAGACTTGGACCATAAAGAAGGCTGAGCACCGAAGAATTGATGCTTTCAAATTGTGGGGCTGGAGAAGACTCTTGAGAGTCCCTTGGACTGTAAGGATTTCAAATCAGTAAATTAAGGGCCTAGATCTGATAGATAGAGTGCCTGATGAACTATGGAATGAGGTTCATGACATTGTATGGGAGACAGGGATCAAGACCATCCCCATGGAAAAGAAATGCAAAAAAGCAAAATGGCTGTCTGAGGAGACCTTACAAATAGCTGTGAAAAGAAGGGAGGTGAAAAGCAAAGGAGAAAAGGAAAGATATAAGCATCTGAAGGCAGAGTTCCAAAGAATAGCAAGAAGAGATAAGAAAGCCTTCTTCAGTGATCAATGCAAAGAAATAGAGGAAAACAACAGAATGGGAAAGACTAGAGATCTCTTCAAGAAAATTAGAGCCCACTTACCAAGGGAACATTTCTTGCAAAGATGGGCTCAATAAAGGACAGAAATGGTATGGACCTAACAGAAGCAGAAGATATTAAGAAGAGGTGGCAAGAATACATGGAAGAACTATACAAAAAAGATCTTCACAATCCAGATAAACATGATGATGTGATCACTAATCTAGAGCCAGACATCTTGGAATGTGAAGTTAAGTGGACCTTAGAAAGCATCACTACGAACAAAGCTAGTGGAGGTGATGGAATTCCAGTTGAGCTATTTCAAATCCTGAAAGATGATGCTGTGAAAGTGCTGCACTCAATATGCCAACAAATTTGGAAAACTCAGCGGTGGCCACAGGACTGGAAAAGGTCAGTTTTCATTCCAATCCCAAAGAAAGGCAATGCCAAAGAATGCTCAAACTACTGCACAATTGCACTCATCTCACACACTAGTAAAGTAATGCTCAAAATTCTCCAAGCCAGGCTTTAGCAATACGTGAACCGTGAACTCCCTGATATTCAAGCTGGTTTTAGAAAAGGCAGAGGAACCAGAGATCAAACTGTCCAGATCTGCTGGATCATGGAAAAAGCAAGAGAGTTCCAGAAAAACATCTATTTCTGCTTTATTGCCTATGCCAAAGCCTTTGACTGTGTGGATTACAATAAACTATGGAAAATTCTTCAAGAGATGGGAATACCAGACCACCTGACCTGCCTCTTGAGAAATCTGTATGCAGGTCAGGAAGCAACATTTAGAACTGGACATGGAACAACAGATTGGTTCCAACTAGAAAAAGGAGTACGTCAAGGCTGTATATTGTCACCCTGCTTATTTAACTTCTATGCAGAGTACATCATGAGAAACGCTGGACTGGAAGAAGCACAAGCTGGAGTCAAGATTGCTGGGAGAAATATCAGTAACCTCAGATATGCAGATGAC
>SJYC01141944.1:0-26478 GCA_006408675.1 Madoqua kirkii
AAGAGATGGGAATACCAGACCACCTGACCTGCCTCTTGAGAAATCTGTATGCAGGTCAGGAAGCAACATTTAGAACTGGACATGGAACAACAGATTGGTTCCAACTAGAAAAAGGAGTACGTCAAGGCTGTATATTGTCACCCTGCTTATTTAACTTCTATGCAGAGTACATCATGAGAAACGCTGGACTGGAAGAAGCACAAGCTGGAGTCAAGATTGCTGGGAGAAATATCAGTAACCTCAGATATGCAGATGACACCACCCTTATGGCAGAAAATGAAGAGGAGCTAAAAAGCCTCTTGATGAAAGTGAAAGAGGAGAGTGAAAAAGTTGGCTTAAAGCTCAACATTCAGAAAACGAAGATCATGGCATCCGGTCCCATCACTTCATGGGAAATAGATGGGGAAACAGTGGAAACAGTGTCAGACTATATTTTTGGGGGGCTCCAAAATCACTGCAGATGGTGACTGCAGCCATGAAATTAGAAGACGCTTACTCCTTGGAAGAAAAGTTATGACCAACTTAGGTAGTATATTCAGAAGCAGAGACATTACTTTGCCAACTAAGGTCCATCTAGTCAAGGCTATGGTTTTCCCTGTGGTCATGTATGGATGTGAGAGTTGGACTGTGAAGAAGGCTGAGCGCCAAAGAATTGATGCTTTTGAACTGTGGTGTTGGAGAAGACTCTTGAGAGTCCCTTGGACTGCAAGGAGATCCAACCAGTCCATTTTGAAGGAGATCAACCCTGGGATTTCTTTGGAAGGAATGATGCTAAAGCTGAAACTCCAGTACTTTGGCCACCTCACGCAGAGTTGACTCATTGGAAGAGACTCTAATGCTGAGAGGGATTGGGGACAGGAGGAGAAGGGGACGACTGAGGATGAGGTGGCTGGATGGCATCACGGACTCGATGGACATGAGTCTGAGTGAACTCCAAGAGATGGTAATGAACAGGGAGGCCTGGCGTGCTGTGATTCATGGTGTCACAAAGAGTCGGACATGACTGAGCGACTGAACTGAAAGGAAATCAACCCTGAATATTCATTGGAAGGACTGTTGCTGAAGCTGAAGCTCCAATACTTTGGCCATGTAATATGAAAAGTCGAGCCATTGGAAAAGACTTTGATGCTGAGAAAGACTGAAGGCAAAAGAAGAAGGTGCTGGCAGAGGATGAGATGGTTAGATAGCATCATTGACTCAATGGAAATGAATTTCAGCAAATGCCAGGAGATAGTGGAGGACAGAGGAGCCTGATGTGCTACAGTCCATGGGGTTGCAAATAGGCAGAACTTAGTGACTGAACTTATAGCTGTTTAACAGTGTTGTGATAGTTTCAGGTGGACACAAAGGGACTCAGCCATGTATACATATATATGTATCCATCTCCCCTCAACTCCCCTCCCATCCAGGCTGCCACATAGCATTGAGCAGGACCTGCTATACAGCAGGTCCTTGTTGGTTATTCATGTCAACTATAGTAGTGTGTACGTGTCGATCTCAAACTCCCCAACTATCCCTTCCCCCCATCCTTCCCTCTGGCAAACATGAGTTTGCTCTCTGTGAGTCTTAAACATGCATTATTCTATCATTCTGTTTTACAAGTGAGAAACTGATACTCAGGGAGATGCAGGGACCTGCCCCAAATCACACAGAATCTGGGGCCACAATCCAGCTCTATCACTTAGGAGTGTTTTTGACTATGAGCAGCAGCAAAGTTGACTAACAGAGGCTGATGCAAGTGAAGAACTTGTTTCTTGCAACAAGAAGCTCACGTATAGACTGCTGAGGACTGTACCACAGTCCAGAATCTTCCTGTTTTCCATTTTACCCTCTGTGGACACTCCCTTACATGCCCCCCACCTGCCTTCAGCCCCCCAGGCTGGGGCTTTTATTTTCATGGCACAAGATGGCTGCTACTGCTCCATACCTTGCACCCACATTCCCGGTGGGAAGAAGAGGGCAGGATGAATGGGTAGAGGGCATTCTAGCTAGTTTTGTCTTTGAATAAATCAGGGAAAGATGCTTTTCTCTGAGCCTTCTGCCTATTGTTTTAGACCAGAACCAGGGTACATGGCCACCCCTAGCTGGAAGATAGTCAGAACAAAGAGTGGGGAATGGGTTTGGGTTATCTGATGGTGAATATCTCCCTACATAAGGATCCTATCCTGGTATTCTGAGATTCTTCAGGGTCCCAGAATTGCAGTTTTTAAGGTGGAGTCAGATGTATTTGAATTAGACACCTGCTCAAATCTTGGGGCTTAAATCTCCCACCATCATAATGGTCCTTTATGTGGACCATTTTGTTTGGGGGCAAGAGTTTAGCTCAACAAAGACCTACATACTTGGGGGCTCGGGGACAGAGGAGTGGATTAGAACAAAACCCACAAGGGCTAATTCTAATTCTCTAACTATCTTCACTGCTCACAGCCCCTAATGAAAACATGTGTAAGAAACCTGCAGGGTTAATTTTGCTGAAAAAAAATTCCAATAAAGCTCCATTAGATTTTTGCGTTAAATTAATGTAATGGATGCTTAAAAGCCATGCTAATTAGGCTTTGTTATTAACAGGAATGTCAGGTGGATGGGATCTGGCCGGGAGCTGACATTTTTTTATGTGGGAGGGGGGACACCTATGGGAGATGAATTTGTCAGTGGTCTGAAGGTATCACACCATCTGGCCTTAGCAACCCAGCTCCCACTCACTGGGGGATGCCTTTAGTCATTTAAATTCATTTACCAGGGACTGGAATATTCTTTTCACCAAGATGACAGATGACAAACTACATTTTCTGTTGGTTTTTAGTTTTTGACATTGCCAAATTTCCATCCTAATTTTCTGCTGGGAACATAGCTCTGATAGGTCTCTCCCTTGCTTATAAGAGGCTTCCTTTGGGGCTCAGGGGATAAAGAATCTGCCTATGATGAAGGAGACCTGGGTTCGATCCCTGGGTTGGGAAGATCCCTGGGAGAAGGAAATGGCTACCCACTCCAGTATTCTGGCCTGGAGAATTCCACGGACGTGTATAGTCCATGGGGTTGCAAAGAGTCAGACACGAGCTGAGAGACTTTCACTTTCACTTTGCTCGTAAAACTTTGATATCTCCCTATTGCCTAGCAGATAAGTCTGGAGACCCTGACGTGGTGTTCAAAGCCTTTGGGGATTTAGCCCTAATTAACCTTTCTGGGCACCACATTCCTCTCTGTGTGTACAGAGGGCTGGCTTCTCCCTGAACTGGGCCTTTCCAATTCCCCTTGACTTTGGCTTCAACCCCCACACCCCGTCATCTCAGCCGTCCAGCAACTTATGTTGTTTCGTCCATCTCACAGATGGGGAAACTGAGCCTCAGGCTGCCAGACCCTTGACCACTCAGACTCCCTTTCATAAGGCGCTAGGCATGCTTTGGGTGCTTAGAAAATTCCCACCTTCCACTTTTCTCCCTTTGTATCAACTTAGGCCAGGTAAGACATCTTTGGTGTGGCTACTTGCACCAGGGCCTGGGACGTGGAAATTCCAGATGCCACAAGGGGAGACGTCCCTGGTGGTCCAGTGGTAAAGTATCCGCTTTCCAATGTAGGGAATGTAAGTTCTATTCCTGGTCAGGGAACTACAATCTCACAGGCTATGGGGAAGATCCAATGCAGCAAAAACAAAAAACCCCACAAAAATACAAAAACAAAAATAAATGCCACATGGCATTTGGGAAGCACCTCTGTTTGAGAAAGGGGAAATGTACAAAGCAGGATGAACAAGAGAAGGGCAGGCCTGGGCCCTTCCTTTCCCCATCATCCTAGGCTGTCTGGGCCTGACCATGTGTGGGCACTGGAGGGGGTTTGCACGCTGCAAGGAAACATTGACCTCCTGACCCCAGGCTCATCTACCTGTTTGTAGGGGAGAAAACCTAGACTACTTGGCTCCAGACAGTCTGGACGTGGGCGCCTGCGGTGGGAAGGAGCTGGTTGTGAAACAGCTGCCCGGCACATGGGGCCTTGGGGCCTGTGGGAAGTTGCAGGTCAGAGGTGGGCTGGGGGAGCTCCAGCCCCTCCGGAAGCTGAGCCTCAGTGAGTCACCCATGTTCCCAGGGGACCACGGTCACTTTCCATCTGTCCCGTTCCCGCATCACAGTCTGTGTCTGCTTGGGACAGTCAAGCACGCACACCTCTCCTCCAGGGGCACCGGCCTTTCCAAATCTGAACTAGGACAGGACAGAGGTCATTTAAACCTCTTCTTTCTTTTTTCTTTGGGCTCTGTCACATCTCTGTCTAACCCATAGGGTTGGCCACTCCCCCCGGGACGTGAGTTAGATTTTTTCTCTTTGAGGTCACCACCTGACAGGCCCCCCGGTTTGAGGTGAATTCCATGGCATCTACATTGCCTGACTAAGCTAAGATGGGAGGGAACAGGCCTCCCCTCCTTTACACAGTGGCTAGCTCCCCAAGGCTGAGCCTGCCAGCAGCATTGCCTGAAATGCAAGTCTGCAGTGACCATCAGGAGGAGGCCCAGCTCCAGTGCAATGCCATCAGGGATAGGAGGAAAGAGACCCTGGCCTTTGCTTGCTGGCTCCAGGTATAGTCCCCCCACCCCCGCAACCCCCACTCCCTGTAACTCTTCTTCCTTAACAAGGCCATGTGGCCTTGCGGAATTTGCCTCTGAGCCTTTGTTGTGTGACAGGTGGCACCCAGATGGGACCCACCTTGCCTGACATCCTTCTCTCCGAACTTTCTTTAAATGCCTGGGTAACCTCTCTGCCTCACCAATCCTGTCCAGATGGAAGGAAGGAAGTTCTGGCAAAGGTGTGAGAACCCAGTTCCCAGGGTCTAAAACAACTGAAGAGTGTGTTGGGAGGCGGGGGAGGGAAGGAAGAGAGGCAGAGAGCGTGCTGGGAACCTTGAAGCAGGGGAATGAATAGCCAGCCTGTGCAGGGACGGAGGGAAAGGAGAGGCTTGGAGCCCCAGGATATGCTCTGTCCAGCCTGGCCCAGGCCATCTGTACCGCACTTCAGTGCTGGCACTGAGCCCTGGTGGGCACAGTGCTGAGCACCCTCTCAGCAAGGGTGGCCTGTGGGTTCAGCCCACTGCCTGGGGTCACTTGGGTCTCTTCTCCTTGGTGCATAACTCATGGTTTGTGAGGTCATCAAACAGGAAGCGTAGGTAACACGAATGAAGGAGACAGCACCATGGGGAATGCAGGGAAACCTTGGCCTTTCTGCCCTGGGATGTGGGAGAGAGTTCCAAAGGCCAAAGGGTCTCCGGAGGGATGTGCCTGCTCTGAATTAATTAGAGGCTAGGCTGCTGCCGAGATGAATGCTTCCCCTGGCTCTTCCTGGCTGCCCGCATAGGAGGAGGCAACAGGGATTTGGAAAGAGAGAGGAGGAAGGACTGTGCTTAATGCCTAGACCACAGGGGACAAGACTCTTTACGTGGCCAGTGGGATGGGAATTCTAAAGTTTCCATTGTCTTCCCCAACAGCCCTCTCTCTCCCCTACTTCTTTCTTGCTATCAGAATTCAGATACTAGCAGCCATGTTTTTCAGGGGAGTCTGGGATCCTTCCTTCCCCAGGAGTGAATCCTGATTCAGTTCAGTTCAGTTCAGTCGCTCAGTCGTGTCCGACTCTTTTCGACCTCATGAATTGCAGCACGCCAGGCCTCCTTGTTCATTACCATCTTTCGGAGTTCATTCAGACTCACATCCATCGAGTCCGTGATGCCATCCAGCCATCTCATCCTCTGTCGTCCCCTTCTCCTCCTGCCCCCAATCCCTCCCAGCAGCTCCATCCCTTCATTCTTTCTGGAGTTATTTCTCCACTGATCTCCAGTAGCATATTGGGCACCTAATAACCTGGGGAGTTCCTCTTTTGGTATCCTATCATTTTGCCTTTTCATACTGTTCCTGGGATTCTCAAGGCAAGAATACTGAATGGCTTGCCATTCCCTTCTCCAGTGGACCACGTTCTGTCAGCCCTTTCACCATGACCCGCCCGTTTTGGGTTTCCCTGCAGGCATGGCTTGGTTTCATTGAGTTAGACAAGGCTGTGGTCCTAGTGTGATTAGACTGACTAGTTTTCTGTGAGTATGGTTTCAGTGTGTCTGCCCTCTGATGCCCTCTTGCAACACCTACCATCTTACTTGGGTTTCTCTTACCTTGGGCGTGGGGTATCTCTTCAGGGCTGCTCCAGCAAAGCACAGCCGCTGCGCCTTACCTTGGACGAGGGTATCTCCTTATCGCTGCCGTTCCTGACCTTCAATGTGGGATAGCTCCTTGGGTGGCTCTTCCCAGCTGCCGCCCCTGGCTTCTGGCTCGTGGTGGCTCCTCAGGGTCACCGCCCCTGGCCTCGAGCGCGAGGTGGCTTCTTCCGGCCACCCCTGGCCTCGGACACGGGGTGTCTCCATCCTGATTATTCTAAGAAAAATGTGATAGTCTCCTTTCCTTTGCTGGTGATTGCTCATGCACAGGCGTGTTGTGCAGTTCTGGACAGTGACAACTAAGGGGAGACAGGGTACCTTTTGTGAAAGGCTTTCCAAGATCTGAAAAACTGGCTTGCTAGAAGAAGCAGCTACCCACCACCCTTGGTTGTTTGGTGAGGATGTGATGCCTGGAGCTCTGGCAGCCATATTGAGATCACAAGGGAAAGGTGACTAAAAAGAGAAAAGAACCTGGGTCTTAACCAAACTTGGAATTGCCTTACTTCTGGCCATCTATTATAAGAAATAATGAACTCTTTATTTTTAAAATCACTCATAATTGAATTTTCTGTTGATTGTTGCTGAAAGCAGCCAAACTTATCAAATTTCTGAAGTCAGGATGAAATGATTCAAATTGTCGGCTATGAGTCACTTCTTAGGGGCAATTAAAGGGTCTCTGAACTCACTGGAACCTATTTTTTTCCCCAGAACTGCCCCCTTTCCCTTTGGGTAAAAGTTATGGAAGAGTCTGGGTTTGGGGTTCAGAAGAACTAGGATCAAATCCTACATTTTAATGTGGGCACTTTATGACTTTATGTTAATTATTTAAACCAGGCATTGGCAAACTTTTTCTGTAAAGGGCCAGAGAGTAATTATTTTAGACTTGATGGGCCACATGGTCACTGTTGCAACTATTCAGCTCTGTTGTTTTAGTCTGAAAGCAAACCGTGAATAACATACAAGAAAATGAACATGGCTGTGTTCCAATAAAACTTTATTTACAAAAACAAGTGGCAGGTCAGATCTGACCTACAGGCCAGTAAATCACCCCTGGGTCAAACTCTGACTCTCAGCTTCCTCATGAGAAAATGAGGCTAAAAGTTCTTTCATCTTGGGGCAAATCTAAGCATCAAAAGAGCTGACTTAAGACTGTTACTATATAAAGTTTAATTTACATGTGGGCCCTCTTTTTTCGGAGAACCAAAAGTCCTGGTGTTCAGGCATGGAGAAGTGCTTGACTCTACTATCTGCTACAGCTGTGTGACTCTGGGAAAGTCACCTGACTTCTCTGAGCACCAAGTTTCCCCTCTTAAAGTGGAGATGCTAAGACCTACTTCACACAGGGAGGCAAGGATGAAGTGAGTACTGTGTGTGAGGTGCTGCACAAACTGGATGTCATGAAGGAGCAAAGCCTCCGTTTTCTGGCCCATCTCACCCCACCTGTGTCTTGACAGTGGGCAAATCTTGGTTTCCTCCACTTCCCGTGGGCCCTGGAGCCCTGGGGAGAGGGCCAAACCCCCCACCCCTGTTGGGCATCCTCTCCACCCCTCTCTTGCCTCCCCTGGGGCCCTCCCCACCACACCGGCTTCCCCATTTAACAGAACGCGTAATTAACAATGTTAATTCTAATCTCATTTGCTAATGAAGGCAGTCTAATTGCACCATAATTGGCAGCAGCAGCAGCAGAAACACACAAAATAAACCCTGCGTGTGTAATTTGGTTTAACTTCTTTATAATTACCTTGCAGGCTGGGACCTGGTGGTTGGGGGTGGGGTGGGAGGTTGAGGAGTTAGGAGGGAGGGAAGCAAGACCCGAGGGTGGGAGAAAAGGTGAGTGAGCCTTTCCCTGTCCCATGTTTGATTATCCCCAGGCCTCAGAGATGCACTTCCTCCCCCTCCCTCCACAGTTCCACCTTTGGGCTGTCCTGGTAGACCTATTCTATAGGGTGGCTTGCACATCTTTTTTAGTACATCTTCCAAAAGTGCCTCCATGTGTCTGGATCCAGCTCATCTTTACGTTCTCAGCTCACAGCCTTGAGTCCATTTTCCAACTCAGCAGAATAGTCCTGCTTATGTGCAGGCAGGGTCTTCCATTTGGAATGCCAGCCCCACCCCATTTCATCCCCCTGGAGAAAACCTCTGCCTTTAAGGCCCTGTGGATGCGGAGGCGGGAACCCCTTCCCTGACATGCACTCCAGAGCCTGATATGCACTCCCTTTCCACATCGCTTGGCACAGACCTGCCTTGAATCACACATCCCAGTGTTTCACACGCGCCTGTTTTCTGTTGACATGCTTCCCCTGTTACCAGATTGTTCCTTTGTTTAAGTACACTTGGTGCCTGGTGCAGAATAAACGCTTGATTCTATTTTGGTAGAATGCTTAAATGAGAAGTAGGTGACCTTGGAGAAGGTTCTGGAAGCATGTGGCCAGGAATGTTAAAGAGACTGGTCTCTGGTACTGGTCTCTAGCTAACTTGCTGTGTGACCCAAGGCGCCTCTCTGTACAGTGAGAGGCTCACACTCCATCATGTTCTGTTTTCTGCCTGCTTTCAATGTCCAGGACTTTTTGAATTTTCATGGTTGAAATTCTTTCTCCCTTCCAAAATGAATGAATGAATAAATAAAGGCAGCTAACACTGTAACATCAATTCTGGGCCATCTTTTCCCCTAGAAGTAAGGTTCCCACTAAAACTTCTTATGCTGTCTTCTCCCTCTTCACCAGATAACCTCCCTCTGATGTTGATGATTCTGAATAAATAAGTAAACATCTTCTCTGAACCCTAATATGATGTCTCCCACTTCTCATTCGAGTAAGCCATGCCTTGATCGCTTCCCCTGCCCAGTTCTGGAGACAAATGAGTGCCCAAGGTATTTGCTCTGCTTATATATACAGCCATTTCCATAGCAACCAGCTGTGCTTTAGGGTGAGCCACAAACTGCTTTCAGTTAAGGGGTGGTAGGTGAAGAGATTTAGCATCTTAGGGGCTTAAGAAAGCACTTTAGAAGAGGCATGCTTCTGCTAGCCTGGAGTCCCCGCACGCTGCTCTCTGGGTGTCCATCACCTGGTCCCTTGGCTTCACTTTTTCTCTGCAGACATTCCTTGCGGAGCCTCCAGCCTTCTTCTTCAACACTGGCTTGCGTAGCTGCAATTCCGGCCTTTCTCTACCACTGCCTTGAAACCGCCATGCTTCTTTTCTGTCTGTTATCACGTTTCCTGGATCCCACACCTTGGTTTATAGTTTTATTTTGGTGGTGCCTGGGAGATAAAATTTCTGAGACAGCTTAGGAGAAATTTAATGCCAGGCAGCTTCCTGATCTTTCATATGTGACCAGATTTTTTTTTCTTTCTTCTCTGGTGGCTTTAATATCTTTTCTTCATCCTTGGCGTTCTGAAATTTGCCCATGAAGCACCTTGGTATCAGGGGACCCATTAATCTGGAAACTGATATCCTTCAGTGCTAAAACATTTGCTCATATTACTTCTGTGATAACTGTCTTCAATTTCTTTCTCTTTCTAGATCACTTATTAATTACATTGTTGGACCTCCTGGACTGATTGAAAATTTTTTAAAAATCATTTTCACTTTTTTTTTTTTTTAATTCTTATTCCTTTTGTTCTACTTTCTAGGAGATTTCCTCAGTGTTATGTATCAACTCCCCAGTGGAATTTTCTTTCTTTCTCTAATTCCCAGAATTCTTTTTATTTTTTCTGGGATGTTCTTAAAAAATTTTTTTTTAAAAAATAGGAGCCTGTTCTTTTTTCACAGATTTCTCTTATTTCCCCAAGGATAATCACAGGGTTTTGAGATATCCTGTTTGTTCCTAAATTGCTTCTGTTTTATCTGAGGCCCTTTCCCCTAGATTTTTTCTTTGTTTTGGCCTTCATATTTTGCATTGGATGCTGTGGCTGCCTGGAAACTCTGTCTGCCTGGGCTTGCATGCGTGTGTGTGGGCTCAGTCACAAGACAGTGTCTGACTCTTTGCGTGGTAGACCTATTCTATAGGGTGGCTTGCACATCTTTTTTAGTACATCTTCCAAAAGTGCCTCCATGTGTCTGGAGTCCAGCTCATCTTTACGTTCTCAGCTCACAGCCTTGAGTCCATTTTCCAACTCAGCAGAATAGTCCTGCTTATGTGCAGGCAGGGTCTTCCATTTGGAATGCCAGCCCCACCCCATTTCATCCCCCTGGAGAAAACCTCTGCCTTTAAGGCCCTGTGGATGCGGAGGCGGGAACCCCTTCCCTGACATGCACTCCAGAGCCTGATATGCACTCCCTTTCCACATCGCTTGGCACAGACCTGCCTTGAATCACACATCCCAGTGTTTCACACGCGCCTGTTTTCTGTTGACATGCTTCCCCTGTTACCAGATTGTTCCTTTGTTTAAGTACACTTGGTGCCTGGTGCAGAATAAACGCTTGATTCTATTTTGGTAGAATGCTTAAATGAGAAGTAGGTGACCTTGGAGAAGGTTCTGGAAGCATGTGGCCAGGAATGTTAAAGAGACTGGTCTCTGGTACTGGTCTCTAGCTAACTTGCTGTGTGACCCAAGGCGCCTCTCTGTACAGTGAGAGGCTCACACTCCATCATGTTCTGTTTTCTGCCTGCTTTCAATGTCCAGGACTTTTTGAATTTTCATGGTTGAAATTCTTTCTCCCTTCCAAAATGAATGAATGAATAAATAAAGGCAGCTAACACTGTAACATCAATTCTGGGCCATCTTTTCCCCTAGAAGTAAGGTTCCCACTAAAACTTCTTATGCTGTCTTCTCCCTCTTCACCAGATAACCTCCCTCTGATGTTGATGATTCTGAATAAATAAGTAAACATCTTCTCTGAACCCTAATATGATGTCTCCCACTTCTCATTCGAGTAAGCCATGCCTTGATCGCTTCCCCTGCCCAGTTCTGGAGACAAATGAGTGCCCAAGGTATTTGCTCTGCTTATATATACAGCCATTTCCATAGCAACCAGCTGTGCTTTAGGGTGAGCCACAAACTGCTTTCAGTTAAGGGGTGGTAGGTGAAGAGATTTAGCATCTTAGGGGCTTAAGAAAGCACTTTAGAAGAGGCATGCTTCTGCTAAGCCTGGAGTCCCCGCACGCTGCTCTCTGGGTGTCCATCACCTGGTCCCTTGGCTTCACTTTTTCTCTGCAGACATTCCTTGCGGAGCCTCCAGCCTTCTTCTTTAACACTGGCTTGCGTAGCTGCAATTCTGGCCTTTCTCTACCACTGCCTTGAAACCGCCATGCTTCTTTTCTGTCTGTTATCACGTTTCCTGGATCCCACACCTTGGTTTATAGTTTTATTTTGGTGGTGCCTGGGAGATAAAATTTCTGAGACAGCTTAGGAGAAATTTAATGCCAGGCAGCTTCCTGATCTTTCATATGTGACCAGATTTTTTTTTCTTTCTTCTCTGGTGGCTTTAATATCTTTTCTTCATCCTTGGCGTTCTGAAATTTGCCCATGAAGCACCTTGGTATCAGGGGACCCATTAATCTGGAAACTGATATCCTTCAGTGCTAAAACATTTGCTCATATTACTTCTGTGATAACTGTCTTCAATTTCTTTCTCTTTCTAGATCACTTATTAATTACATTGTTGGACCTCCTGGACTGATTGAAAATTTTTTAAAAATCATTTTCACTTTTTTTTTTTTTTAATTCTTATTCCTTTTGTTCTACTTTCTAGGAGATTTCCTCAGTGTTATGTATCAACTCCCCAGTGGAATTTTCTTTCTTTCTCTAATTCCCAGAATTCTTTTTATTTTTTCTGGGATGTTCTTAAAAAATTTTTTTTTAAAAAATAGGAGCCTGTTCTTTTTTCACAGATTTCTCTTATTTCCCCAAGGATAATCACAGGGTTTTGAGATATCCTGTTTGTTCCTAAATTGCTTCTGTTTTATCTGAGGCCCTTTCCCCTAGATTTTTTCTTTGTTTTGGCCTTCATATTTTGCATTGGATGCTGTGGCTGCCTGGAAACTCTGTCTGCCTGGGCTTGCATGCGTGTGTGTGGGCTCAGTCACAAGACAGTGTCTGACTCTTTGCGACCCTGTGGACCATAGCCCGTCAGGCTCCTCTGTCCATGGGATTCTCCAGGCAAGAATACTGGAGCGGGTTGCCATTTCCTTCTCCAGGGGATCTTCCCAACCCAGGGATCAAACCCATGTCTCCTGGATCTCCTACATTGGCAGGCGGATTCTTTACCACTGAGCCGCCTGGGAAGCCACATACATGGGCCTGGTGTGAGGCAAAGGGTGGAGGTGTCTGGGGGACACTAGCTCTCGGTCTGTCCTTGGTCTGCACTGTTTTATCCATTAGAGAGGAATCCTTTGAGCTCCGGCTTAGTGGTAGAAGCTGGGCTGCCAATGCTCAGGAAATTGAGTGGGGGAGGAAGGTGTGTAGACCTTTACCTAATACCTCTGTCTTCCATCAGCATCTTGCTCACAGTGAGGGTCTGTCGCTGGAGTTTAGTGCTGTCCAGACCTAGCGTTCTTCTCTCTTATGCTGGGGGCGGGGGAGGGAGGGTAGGGATGGTGTCTGGGTGCTCTGATGACTTCATATGCAGACATTCAGCCAGTGCTTCCAGTTTTAGCCTGACTGGAACCCCGTTTTAAAATCTGATGTCTTTATTGAATTTGTTATAGTATCGTTTCTGTTTTATGTTTGTTTGTTTGTTTGCCATGAAGCATTTGGGATCTTAGCTACCTGACTAGGGATCATACCAGTACCCCCAGCGCTGGAAAGCAAAGTCATAACTGCCGGACCAGGGAAGTCCAGAACCCCACTTTCAGAAGCAGCTCTGTCCCTAGCACTGGAGGCTTTCTGGGCTTCTGCACCAGGAGGCAGCCAGGCCCTGGGATTCTCCCACTGCCCACTGAGGTTTCAGCCTTCTCGGGCCTCGAGAGTCAGTCTGCACTCACCCATTGGCTCCTCAGCCTCACCAGTTTCATGACCTCCTCTCCTGTTCTCTTCGTCTTGTTTATGTCTTAACAAAATCCCTCAGTCATTTCAGTGCCCTTTTGGGAGGAAGGGAGGTGAAGGGTGACCTCCCCGTATGTGCAGAGCATTTCAGAGGGTACAGAACCCGTCCACATCCATCCTCTCACTCTATGTCCCCAAGAGCCCGCTGGGCTGGGCAGGGAGGGAGGTTTTCTCTGGCGCATGTAACCAGAACTCCCAACATGATTCCTTAAGCAGCGTTTAAACAAAAGTGAACAAGTGCTGGAAGCAGAATGAGAGGTGGTTTCACTGCCATCGCCCCGGCTTCCCTATGCTCCCCACGTGGAATTTAATGAGAAGTGAAATGCCATTGGCAACGCAGGCCCGGTGGGAAGAGGAATTTGGAATCAGGGCGGCTAGAAACAGCCTGGGTCCAGGGCACCTGAAGTCAAATTGCTTTGATGTAGTAACTGATGATGTGAAAATTAAAAGTTGAAAATCAAAGGCAGAGCCTGATGGTGGTGGGAGGCACCGAGGGAGGCCTTTGGGACTTCTCTTTCTCAACTCCTGTTTTTCTTTTCAAGCCTAACGTTTCTGCTTGTTGGCATGAATTTGCATGTGTGTGTGTGTGTGTGTGTGTGTGTGTGCCTGCCCATATATGTATTCAGATGCATCTGTGTATGTGCATTTGTGCATCCAAGCATGTGAGCACACCTCTGTGTGCATGTGTACATGCATCCATGTGTGTGCATATGTGTCTGTGTCTGTGTATGTGTTTGTGGGTGTGTTGGGCGGGAGTGACAGTCTGTGAGCTTCAACTTGGCAAAGTGAAAACGCAAAAGATGTAGAGTTGGATTCAAGGACACTCACACTCATTGCATCTCAGGCACTGTCTTGCTTTCTCTGAGTCTCTGTTCTCTTACCTGTAAAACAAGGATTGTGATGTCAAAGCTGGATGCCATATTTTTTAGAAGATTTAGTTTTGGCTGTACTGGATCTTGCTCGCTGCACACAGGCTTTTCGCTGGCTGCGGTGAGCGGGGGCTGCTCTCTGGGGGTCGTGTGGGAGCTTCTCACTGCAGTGGCTTCTCTTGTTGGGGAGCACGGGCTCCAGGGCGGTTGGGCTTCAGGAGCCGTGGCTCCAGGCTCTAGAGCGCAGGCTCAGTACTTGCGGCTCACGGACTGAGCTGCTCCACCGTGTGTGTGGTCTTCCTGGACCTCCTGTGTTTCCTGCACTGGCAGGCAGATTCTTAACCACTGGACCACCGGGGAGGTCCTGGGATGCCACCACATTTGCAGGAGGGGTTGTGAGAGTTCTTGGAGATTCAAGGGTCATGCAGATGTCATTCATTCATTCACTTATTTATCCACTCATTCACCTGAGACACCCTTATTGGGCATTGCCTAACATGTTCCCTGTTCTGAGGAATACACTTTCTCTTGGAGGAAACAAAAACACAGACACCTAGATACTCTGTGCAGAGAGCCTGGAGGGGCACTCAGGGGGCACTGGCCCCAGTGAGGAGGAGGCCCCTTAGAGATAAAGGTGGCAAGTAGAGGGTGTGAGAATTGATATTGAGCAGACAAATGGAGGTAGGAGGCCTGCGTTAGACCCCCTCAGGACAGAAGGAGAGAGCACAAGGCGTGGATGTCAGAGTGTGATCTATCTGTTGATTGGGTGGGAAGTCAGTCTCAAAGTACTAGATGGCATGATGCTCTGGTTCACGGCCAGCCCTGCCACTGCAGAGGGAGGCTCTGGGGAAGTTCTGGGGAAGTGTTCACTCCAGCATTCATCCATGTGTTCACCCTTCGATCTCACAAGCATTGGTGAAGCTCCCAGGGCTTCTCTGTGGCTCAGATGGTAAAAAAGCTGCTTGCAGTGCGGGAGACCCAGGTTCAACTCCAGGGTCAGGAAGATCCTCTGGAGAAGGGAATGGCAGCCCACTCCAGTATTCTTGCCTGGAGAATCCCATGGACAAAGGAACCTGGTGGGCTACAGTCCATGGGACCACAGAGAGCTGGACATCACTGAGCGACTAACCACCCGCCACACACATTCCCACTCTGCTGGTCCAGTGTGGGCTCTGGAGATGCAGCAGCAGGTCCACCTGCTGGAGCCCAAAGCCATGTGCAGGGGTCCTGGTAACAGTCTTACCCCCAAGGCATACCTTCCAACTAGGGCTGGCCATGAGGGTTCTCCCAGAACAATGTCACTGTAGAATTTTATGCTGTTTTTTTTCCCCTTCCAAAGGAACATCTGCCAATGACTTTTATGATGCTGAATAAAAAAGGCTTTTTCTTTACCCTTTAGATATTTTTATTTCACCTATAAAGGATGTACAGTAAGGGTGAGGACATCACGATGAAATCTCTGCAGTAAATAACTCTTGAATCTCTTTCTCATGCCAGCACAAGGACAAAGGACGAGGCAAGCTGGAGAGGGCCGCCTTGCTTTCCTCATCCTCGTGGCTAAACTACCAGCAGCTGGGGACAGTCTGCCCCCACTGCTCTGGAGAGGGCTGGCAGACCCTCCCTGTGTCCTCTGGGGCCCTGTGTGGCCCTCACCTTGGCCTAAGTGTCCTTGGTCACCTACTGTGTGTGCCACGCTGTGCTAAGCACCTCACATTGGCTTTAGCACGGTGGGAGGGCTATGTGGTCAGGATTCTGGATCCGATCTGCTTGACTTTGGCTTCTGCCTCTGCCACCTGTGAACTGTGCGTGAGACCTTGGCCAAGTTCTCTGACCCCTTTGTTGCTCAGTCTCCTCATCCACAAAATGGGAATAAAAACAGTGCTGACCCACTGGCTTCCCTGGTGACTCAGATGGTAAGGTCTGCCTGCAATGCAGGAAACCTGGGTTTGATGGCTGGGTCAGGAAGGAAATGGCAACCCACTCTAGTACTCTTGCCTGGAAAATCCCATGGACAGAGGAGCCTCGTAGATTGTGGTCCGTGGGGTCGCAAAGAGTTGGACACAACTGAGAGACTTCACTTTCGTTTCCTGACCCACTAGAGTCCTTGGGATGAATAAACTCATGCAGGGAAGGCACAGAGAAGAGGGTCTGAGATATCGGAAAGTGTTACTAAAACTTGGCTCTTATTATAATTTCATCTTTTCGTCAGCTGAGCTGGCCCTGGCTGTACCTGTCTTCTCGCTCAGGTCAAGGGTGTCCGGCCTCTGGTGTAAGGCCATGAGAAAGGGGAAGTTCAATGGCCTGCCCGAGGTCACCGGTGGGAGAGCACTAGGGAGAAGTCCTCTCCTATAAAAACCAGCCTCCAGGAGGTTTGTGCTGCCTCTGAAAAGTCCTCTCCAGAGGAATCATTCTGAGAGTTTCCTCTTGCGGCTGGAAGGCAGAGCAGAAGGTGGCGGGTGCCGTCCCCAAGGCCAGAGGTGCCCCAGCGTGGAGCCAGGGTCTGCACGCAGCCGTCTCCACTGACTCCTGATTCTGGCTTCATCTCCTTTGTGGGGAAGCTTTCGAGCATGGATCCATCTCTTTGGGACCCGCGGGAGTCTGTCCCTTGCCCCCAGTCTAGGAGGGGAGGGCTTCCTTTTCGTATCTAGGCTGGGCTGCTCCATGTGCTGTTGGTGGCAGAAGTGGGGAGGAGGCCCGGGGTGTGATGATGAGTCCAGGATGACGCCCGCTCGCGGGCTCTGCTGGACTGAGAGACGCCAACCGAGACCGTTCTTAATGAAGCTGTCAGCTGGGCCACCGGGGCACAGGGAGCAGACTGGGCAGAAAATTATCAGTTTAAACAGACAATGAGTCAAAGGCTTGGGCGGGTAAGGGCCTGGGGGACAGCAGGGCAGCACTAGAGAAATCTGGGGAGCAGACCACGGCACAGACAGGCTCAGGTCGATGGTCCACACCCCACCCCAGCCCCTGCAGGGGCTTCCCTGCGGCACTCAGGCCAGGGCAGCAACCCGTCCTCAGCCTCAGCGCTGTGCCAGGAACTGAGCTACTGTGGGGAGTCAAGACAGGAGACACACCCCTGCTCTCAAGCTCAGTCTGAAGTCAGAGGAGGACATTTAAGTTTGGTCAATTACACCATCGTTTGAAACTGGCCATGAGAAAAGCAGATAAGCAGGCAGTTCAGGAATCTGATGGCCTGAGTTTCAATCTTGACTCAACTCCCTCCTAGTTTTAGGATCCTGTGCAGCTTACTTACCCTCTCATTGCCTTAGTTTTCCCAGCTGTAAAATGGGTTGGACCATAACAGAATTATGATGATTATTGTTGTATAACAAACTCCCCAAACTCAGTGACATGAAACAGCCACCATTTTATTATATATCAACAGGTACAGTGGTCAGGGTACAGTGGGGACGACCTGTCTCTGCTCCACAATCTGGTGTCTCGGCTGGAAGACTTGAATGTCTAGGGGTGACAAAGTGGCTGGGGCTGGAATCATTCATCACTCTCCTGTGACTCCAAGGCACAGCTTGGACCAGAGACCAGAGCCACTAGTGGCCTGTGTGTGGGTCCAGGACTTCTCACGGCATGGTGGGCTTGGAAAGGGGAGCACTGTGAGAGAGAGAACGTCTCTCTTGGAAAGCAAGAACCAAGGGGGAAGCTGCGTGATCTATCACTTAGCCTGTGAAGTCACGTCACACCACTGTGCCGCACTGCAGTGGCCACAACCTGCTGAGCTTTAAGGAGAGGGGACAGATTTAAACAGATCATTCTGCTCATCAGTTCAGTTCAGTTCAGTTCAGTTCAGTTCAGTCGCTCAGTCGTGTCCAACTCGTTGTGACCCCATGCACCACAGCAAGCCAGGCCTCCCTGTCCATCACCAACTCCCGGAGTTCACTCAAACTCATGTGCATTGAGTCGGTGATGCCATCCAGCCATCTCATCCTCTGTTGTCCCCTTCTCCTGCTCCCAATCCCTCCCAGCATCAGGGTCTTTTCCAATGAGTCAACTCTTCCCATGAGGTGGCCAAAGTATTGGAGTTTCAGCTTCAGCATCAGTCTTTCCAATGAACACCCAGGACTGGTCTCCTTTAGGATGGATTGGTTGGATCTCCTTGCAGTCCAAGGGAATCTTAAGAGTCTTCTCCAACACTACAGTTCAAAAGCATCAATTCTTCAGCACTCAGCTTTCTTCACAGTCCAACTCTCACATCCATACACGACCACTGGAAAAACCATAGCCTTGACGAGATGGACCTTTGTTGGCAAAGTAATGTCTCTGCTTTTGAATATGCTATGTAGGTTGGTCATAACTTTCCTTCCAAGGAGTAAGAGTCTTTTAATTTCATGGCTGGAGTCACCATCTGCAGAGATTTTGGAGCCCCTCAAAATAACGTCTGCCACTGTTTCCACTGTTTCCTCATCTATTTCCCATGAAGTGATAGCACTGGATAATTAAATGAGGCATGTGGTGGATCTAGGACAATGTCTTTAAGCCCTCAATCGATGTGAAGTGTTCTTATAATTAGTGCTGCTGCGGGGAGGAAGTAGTAAAGATGGAGAGAGGAGGGTTTTGAAGGATGAATAGGAGTTTGCTAAGTACCACCTAGGGAATAGGGCTTCCCTGGTGGCTCAGCTGGTAAAGAATCTGCCTGCAATGCAGGAGACCCAGATACGACCCCTGGGTGGGGAAGATCCCCTGGAGAAGGAAATGGCAACCCGCTCCAGTATTCTTGCCTGGAAAATCCAATGGACAGAGGAGCCTGGCGGGCTACAGTCCATGGGGGTCACACGAGTCAGATATGACTTAGTGACTAAACCACAACCACCTAGGGAACACAATTCAGGTAGAGGAAAGAGCTTAGACTAAATCAAAGGAGGCTTGAAACAATGGTGTCTTCAGGGAGATCCTGGGAACTCCAGTACAGTTGCAGCATTGAGGGAAAGGAAGGGCATGGCTAAGGTTATGTTGGAGGGGTGGCAGGGTGACAGGGGCCAAAGCAGCGTCCAGCAGGCCCGGGATCTAAAGCATGGTGAGGACGGAAGTGGCCTCCTCCCCAAGAGAGGGTGCTGCCTGCCCAGCCAGTGGCCCCGGCTGCTCGTCCTGGCTCTGCTGCTTTCTAGCTGAGCGGCCCTGGGCATTCCCTTCCTGGGGCTTGGGTTTCCATCTTTGTGCAGGGAAAGCGTCTTGTGAATCTGTGATTTGCTGAGTGGCCACGTTACATGTAACAGCAGAATGAGAGAGAGGATTTGGGGCTGGAGACTAACAGCTAGCAGGGCAGAGCAAGTGGGCTGAGAGGTGGGCGCTGGAGCCAGCATCTCAGAGCCATCAACTCTGCGACCTTGCGGGGTCATGTGCTCTCCCGGTACCTCTGCTCCTTGTTAGCAAGTAGGGGATCCGAGAAGAGAGTGCACTCCAAGTGCAGAGCATAGCGTGGTGCTCACACAAACCCTCCAAGAATGTTGAGAGCCCACCAAACGCCAGGTATCTTATTGACATAAAATTTTCAGCTCATCAGATCATCCCAACAAGCCCAAGAGGCTCCCAAGACCCTGTTTCCTTTCCCTCCTGGACACACAGTTTGCCCTGCAGTGGGGCCAGGTAACTTCAACCAACCTGTTAGAGTGTGACTAACGTCATGCACGCTGCCCCTTCCAGGCTGGCCTCTCAGACCTTTTTTGAGAGGCTCCGTGTGTCCTCTTTTTCTTCTGCTGGTTAGCTGTGGAGGCATGGGAAGCAGTGGTTCTCAAGTGGGGTAAGTTTGTTCCTCTCTCCCTGGGGACATTTGACAATATTCAGAGACATTTCTGGTTGTTACAACTTGGGGGTATGCTCCTGGTGTCTAGTGGACAGAGGCCAAGGATGCTGACAAAGAAGCACAGTATAGCCCCTGCAACAAAGAATTGGCCATCCCAAATGTCAATGGTGCAAAAACCCTGGTCTAGAGAGTCCCGGAGCCCTGGGATACTCTGAAAAGAAAAGCCTATGTCCTTGAGCGACTATATAGAGTGCAACTCTCCTTGCCCTCAAGGTACTACTATTAGACTAGAAGTAAAATATATGTCTTTAAACCACCTGAGATTTGGAGGATTCTTTTATGGAACAGTTGGCCTTCCTTACTATTGTTATGCCCATTTCATTGATAAGGCAACTGAGGCACAAGGTCACAGAACCGGTAACTGGCAAAGTGTGGGTTTGAGCCTGGGTTTGCCTGGCTGTAACACCTGTGTTTGCTTCAGAATCAGGGCAGTGTCTCTTCAGCTCTCAGCTCTAAGGAGAAGCCTTGTCATCACTTCTGTCCCCTCTCTCTGCTTCCCTCAGGGGATTTTTAGGCAGCAGCAGCTGCAGAACAAGTCATCAACTTGCTGCCAGGACTCTCCTGCTCTGAGATCTCCTGCCGTTGGGTGAAGCAGGCTCCCCAGAACCAGCTGATGGTGTCCCTCCTGGCCCCCTCTCCAGGCGGCCTAGGTTGGTTATCTGTGATAGCCATACCCCCTTTAAAAACAGCCGGTGCACACCCGCTGCAGGTACCTACCTTCCTCTGCAAAGAGCCCCTCCCATCACTCTCTGCTCTCTTAAGCCAGCCCCCACCAGCTGCAGGTTTGAACTTCCGGGCAGGTGTCTGGCGGCATCTCGGCTCCGTGTTAATTTCCTGGCTTGGCTTCCTGAAAGGGAGAGGGCTCAGAGGTGGCTGCCTGGTGCGATGAGGAGATAGCCCTGTCGGCTCCACTTCCTGCCTGTCTGCAGGGGCACTGGTGCCCATCAGCCCATCGGAGGAAGCTGTCCTTGCAGGGCCACCACACAGGGAGAGTTGGGGTGGGGGCTGCAGGTGGGCTGCGGAGCCTCATGGGGGAAAAGCCTGTGTTCAAGCCTCTAAGAGCTGTGTATCTGAATGTGTCTGGTGGTGTCTTTTACTTTTGCCTGTGACTTCAAGAGCCCTTCCCAGGTGGCTCAATGGTAAAAAACAATATCTGCCTGCCAAGCAAGAGACGCGGGTTTGATCCCTGGGTTGGGACGATTCCTGGGAGGAGGAAAGGCAGCCCACTCTAGTATTCTTGCCAGGAAAATTCCATGGACAGAATAGCCTAGCGGGATTGCCGATAGTCAGACACTGCTGAGCGTCTGAGCACCATGCATGGCTTGAAGAGTTGTAGGAGCTGCTAACAGGTTATTTGACATGGAGGATTTTCCTGTGTCCGCAGAGGATAGAATTCTTTCAACACATTTCAGGGATGGAGCACCTCCCTTATTTTTGTAAGTTACAGTGATAAATGCAAGCTTGTACCAGTGCTCCAGTGGGTGGGAAGTCTTTCCTCCAGTCTGCTCCATATCCCTCTTTTTATGGAACAGTTGGCCTTCCTTACTATTGTTATGCCCATTTCATTGATAAGGCAACTGAGGCACAAGGTCACAGAACCGGTAACTGGCAAAGTGTGGGTTTGAGCCTGGGTTTGCCTGGCTGTAACACCTGTGTTTGCTTCAGAATCAGGGCAGTGTCTCTTCAGCTCTCAGCTCTAAGGAGAAGCCTTGTCATCACTTCTGTCCCCTCTCTCTGCTTCCCTCAGGGGATTTTTAGGCAGCAGCAGCTGCAGAACAAGTCATCAACTTGCTGCCAGGACTCTCCTGCTCTGAGATCTCCTGCCGTTGGGTGAAGCAGGCTCCCCAGAACCAGCTGATGGTGTCCCTCCTGGCCCCCTCTCCAGGCGGCCTAGGTTGGTTATCTGTGATAGCCATACCCCCTTTAAAAACAGCCGGTGCACACCCGCTGCAGGTACCTACCTTCCTCTGCAAAGAGCCCCTCCCATCACTCTCTGCTCTCCTAAGCCAGCCCCCACCAGCTGCAGGTTTGAATTTCCGGGCAGGTGTCTGGCGGCATCTCAGCTCCGTGTTAATTTCCTGGCTTGGCTTCCTGAAAGGGAGAGGGCTCAGAGGTGGCTGCCTGGTGCGATGAGGAGATAGCCCTGTCGGCTCCACTTCCTGCCTGTCTGCAGGGGCACTGGTGCCCATCAGCCCATCGGAGGAAGCTGTCCTTGCAGGGCCACCACACAGGGAGAGTTGGGGTGGGGGCTGCAGGTGGGCTGCGGAGCCTCATGGGGGAAAAGCCTGTGTTCAAGCCTCTAAGAGCTGTGTATCTGAATGTGTCTGGTGGTGTCTTTTACTTTTGCCTGTGACTTCAAGAGCCCTTCCCAGGTGGCTCAATGGTAAAAAACAATATCTGCCTGCCAAGCAAGAGACGTGGGTTTGATCCCTGGGTTGGGACGATTCCTGGGAGGAGGAAAGGCAGCCCACTCTAGTATTCTTGCCAGGAAAATTCCATGGACAGAATAGCCTAGCGGGATTGCCGATAGTCAGACACTGCTGAGCGTCTGAGCACCATGCATGGCTTGAAGAGTTGTAGGAGCTGCTAACAGGTTATTTGACATGGAGGATTTTCCTGTGTCCGCAGAGGATAGAATTCTTTCAACACATTTCAGGGATGGAGCCCCTCCCTTATTTTTGTAAGTTACAGTGATAAATGCAAGCTTGTACCAGTGCTCCAGTGGGTGGGAAGTCTTTCCTCCAGTCTGCTCCATATCCCTCTTGTTGCAGGCTGGGGCCAGGGTCTCTATTTTGTAAAAATAGATGACTTTTTTTTTTTTTTTGGCCTTCCTGATGTAAGCCCTTCAAGTACTTGAAAACAGAAACTGAGTGCCTCTCTGAAACTCCTTCCCAGATTCTCTCTTGCAGACCAAGCAAGCCCTCCCCCACTAAACTTTTTCCCACAGATGAGGATGGCCACTGGGAAAACAGTAGGGAAAAACGTGTCTCCAAGTTTCCTCTCCATATTTGAGGTTCTCCTCTTCTTTAAAAATTCCCCGTGAACACAGTAAAAGCACAGGCTTTGGGGATGTGCTTTCCAACTCATGGGTGGTCATTTACGAGCTGGGCAACTTCAGCCAAGTGATGTAACCTCTCTGGGCGAAGCTCAGTTCTGCGCTTTGCAACGAGCAAGTCACAGAGCAGATGCTCAGTAGGTGGCTGTCTCCCAGCCGCTCTGGGAATCAGGCGTTCCTGCTTGCACCCCACCTCTCTCCTACTTCCTTTCTGGCCCTTGGCTGCTGCCACGAATCTGATCTGCTGGGTGCCAGGTGGGCACTGACCAAGAGGGTGGGGAAATTAACTAGATCCCACTGAGGGATCCCAGGTACCAACTTGCAGGGCAGGTAAGCACAGCAGAAGGCCTTCCCCGTTGGCCCTGCCCCGGAATCTGCTTTCCACCCCCTGGTCATCAAGCCACTCTCTTAGCCCCTCTGCTGTGGGTTTCTGTCGGTCCTGACGTCTCCTCTGTTGAAATGCTGACCACAGCCCTGCTGTCATCAGAAGGTGATATGCTTTGGGATCACTTGACTCCCCTGCAGCCAGAAGCTCTCTCCTGGTTTTCGTAGAATCAGAGGGTTGTGGCCATAATCAGATGGGGAACCAGACTCAGAGTGGGCCATAACCTGCCCGCAGCCGCCACCGCCGTGAGGTGAGGCTAGGCGTCCTGCGTCTGGTCCGGGACCGCCTCCACCGTGTTAGTTAGAAGGGGAGCCCGACTGCGACTGTCACTCCTTGGGGGGCAGGAGATGCAAAGGTCCCCAAACAGAGCTGGGCCATGAGGCTGCTGTCTAAGCGCTGCCGCTCTCTTTTCCTGGAGGAGAAGGGGGACCGCCCAGGCTTCTCTGAGCCAAGGAGCCCTCAGGAGGCTGGCAGCTCATTTTCCTGAGGCTGGGGAAGCATTAAGTTTTTGTATCTGTGAGCAGCCTTTCTGATTGGCTGCTGCCACCGCTGTCAGTTACATAAATCCTCCTGCAGACAAGAAGCAATTAGGACAGAAGAGAGACAGAGAGGAGAGGGAGGGAGAGAGAGAGGAGAGATTCAGGGGGAGACGGAAAGAAAGTCAGAGAAAGAGAGAGAGTCATGGTAGGACACAGAGATGGATGCACAGAGAGAGGGAGCAAGATAGACGGAGATGCAACGGAGATTCGGAGGAGACAGAAGGCGGAGGAGGAGACACGGAAAGCGAGCGTGAGGCACGCGGAGATGAGCAGTGAAAATGTCGCATCCTAACCACCGGGCCGCCAGGAGAGTCTCCTGATCACATGGACCACAGCTTGTCAATGAAACTAGGCCGTGTCACATGGGGCCCCCCAAGACGGATGGGTCATGGTGGAGAGGTCTGACAGAATGGGGTCCACTGGAGAATGGCAAAGCACTTCAGTATTCCTGCCTCGAGAACCCCATGAACAGTATGAAAAGGCAAAAAGACAGGATACTGAAAGAGGAACTCCTCAGGTTGGTAGGTGCCCAATATGCTACTGGAGATCAGTGGAGAGATAATATCAGAAAGAAGGAAGAGATGGAGCCAAAGCAAAACCAACACCCAGTTGCGGATGTGACTGGTGATAGAAGCAAGGTCTGATGCTGTAAAGAGCAATATTGCATAGGAACCTGGAATGCTACGTCCATGAATCAAGGCAAACTGGAAGTGGTCAAACAGGAGATGACAAGAGTGAACGTTGACATTCTAGGAATCAGCGAACTAAGATGGACGGGAATGGGTGAATTTAACTCAGATGACCATTATATCTACTACTGTGGGCAAGAATCCCTTAGCAGAAATGGAGTAGCCATCACAGTCAACAAAAGAGTCCAAAATGCAGTACTTGGATGCACTCTCAAAAATGACAGAATGATCTCTGTTCATTTCCAAGGCAAACCATTCAATATCACAGTAATCCAAGTCTATGCCCCAACCAGTAATGTTGAAGAAGCTGAAGTTGAACAGTTCTATGAAGACCTGTAAGACCTTTTAGAACTAACACCCAGAAAAGATGTCCTTTTCATTGTAGGGGATTAGAGTGCAAAAGTAGGAAGTCAAGAAACATCTGGAGTAACAGGCAAATTTGGCCTTGGAGTACAGAATGAAGCAGGGCAAAGGCTAATAGAGTTTTGCCAAGAAAACTCACTGGTCATAGCAAACACCCTCTTCCAACAACACAAGAGAAGACTCTACACATGGACATCACCAGATGGCCAACACTGAAATCAGATTGATTATATTCTTTGCAGCCAAAGATGGAGAAGCTCTCTACAGTCAGCAAAAACAAGACCAGGAGTGGACTGTGGCTCAGATCATGAACTCTTTATTGTCAAATTCAGACTGAAATTGAAGAAAGTGGGGAAACCAGTAAACCATTCAGGTATGACCTAAATCCAATGCCTTATGATTATACAGTGAAAGTGAGAGATAGATTTAAGGGACTAGATCTAATAGATAGATTGCCTGATGAACTATGGACTGGAGGTTCATGACATTGTACAGGAGACAGGGATCAAGACCATCCCCAAGAAAAAGAAATGCAAAAAAGCAAAATGGCTGTCTGAGGATGCCTTACAAATAACTGTGAAAAGAAGAGAAGTGAAAAGCAAAGGAGAAAAGGATAGATATACCTATTTGAATGCAGAGTTCCAAAGAATAGCAAGGAGAGATAAGAAAGGCTTCCTCATCGATCAATGCAAAGAAATAGAGGAAAAGAATAGAATGGGAAAGACTAGAGATCTCTTCAAGAAAATTAGAGATACCAAGGGAGCATTGCATGCTAAGATGGGTTCGATAAAGAACAGAAATGGTATGGACCTGACAGAAGCAGAAGATATTAAGAAGAGGTGGCAAGAATATACAGAACTGTACAAAAAAGATCTTCACGACCCAGACAATCACAATGGTGTGATCACTCACCTAGAGCCAGACATCCTGTAATGCAAAGTCAAGTGGGCCTTAGGAAGCGTCACTGCAAACAAAGCTAGTGGAGGTGATGGAATTCCAGTGGAGCTATTTCAAATCCTAAAAGATGATGCTATGGAAGTGCTGCACTCAATATGCCTGCAAATTTGGAAAACTCAGCAGTGGCCACACGACTGGAAAAGGTCAGTTTTCATTCCAATCCCAAAGAAAGGCAATGCCAAAGGATGCTCAAACTACCACACAGTTACACTCATCTCACATGCTAGTGAAGTAATGCTCAAAATTCTCCAAACCAGGCTTCAGTAACACATGAACTGTGAACTTCCAGATGTTCAGGCTGGTTTTAGGAAAGACAGAGGAACCAGAGATCAAATTGCCAACATCTGCTGGATCATGGAAAAAACAAGAGAGTTCCATAAAAACATCTATTTCTGCTTTATTGACTATGCCAAAGTCTTTGACTGTGTGGATGACAGTAAACTGTGGAAAATTCTGAAAGAGATGGGAATACCAGACCACCTGACTTCCCTCTTGAGAAACCTGTGTGCAGGTCAAGAAGAAACAGTTAGAACTGGACATGGAACAAAAGACTGGTTCCAAATAGGAAAAGGAGTACGTCAAGGCTGTATATTGTCACCCTGCTTATTTAACTTATATGCAGAGTACATCATGAGAAACGCTT